>PVHY01000419.1:225130-238977 GCA_004024945.1 Uropsilus gracilis
AAAAAAAAAAAAAAAAAAAAAAAAAAAAAAAAAAAAAAAAAAAAAAAAAAAAAAAAAAAAAAAAAAAAAAAAAAAAAAAAAAAAAAAAAAAAAAAAAAAAAAAAAAAAAAAAAAAAAAAAAAAAAAAAAAAAAAAAAAAAAAAAAAAAAAAAAAAAAAAAAAAAAAAAAAAAAAAAAAAAAAAAAAAAAAAAACCAGCAAATTTACCTATATTTAGTAGTAAAGTGTGATCAATTTTAGTATGTAATAAGCCAATATAAAAAGTTTCTATAGGAAAAATACCTTCATATATAATAGTATAAATTATTCAATTTTAAAATGAACCATAAAGCAAAATATTCAAATGTGAAAAACAGGAAAGATGGGTGGAAAATTCTAGGAAGGCTCTGAATCATAGTGATGTGCATGGTGGTAACAATAAACTAGCCAGATCTTGGATGGCTTTCTCCCTAAGGAAAGGAGGTAGTACTTCCATCGATCAAGGTAGCACTTCCATCTCTTTGGGATCCAGCTAATGATTGGAGTAGAATCTCCTAATACTGTGCAACTTTTGTGACTGACTGCAGAGGCTTTGGATACCAGGAAAGTAAGGTGAGTTGGAGATGCTGAATTGAGGAGGTAAAAAAGGAGCAACTTTCTGAACAAAGGCAAAGCAACAGGACCCCCAACACTGGTGTGCACTCAGGTGCATAACCCCATTTTGCAAACAACAGGGTTTCAATGTCCTTTTATGCAATACAAAGACACAAAGTAAAGACTCTGAGCTTGCTGGTTTTGCCTGAGAAATACCGCAATTATCTGGAAAATGGGCAAAAATAAGAGTGCCTAAGATAAACTGTCCAGACTTGCCCAAGATGAGCACAAGAGAAGACCAAGTCTGCAGGTTAATTTTTTAAAAGTAATTATATTTAAATAAATAAATAAATCTTAGCAAGAATTTTTTAAAATGCTCTATACCCAGAACATACTCTACACTGAATGTCTCATCATAAGGGTAAACAAGAGGTCAATCCAGAATCCACAGTAGGCAGAACCAAATGAATAAACATTAGGTTAAGATGATACTAAGAGACCAGAAATTATACTAAAGCTAGAACCTAAGGAATTTGGTAGTCAAGCTAAAAACTACCAACCTTCACAAATCAGCAAATGACTGACCTTTCCTAAACAACTTCAAAGACATGATTGTTCAAATTAATTAGAAGTATCTTGGAGGACACATAGTCATGGTCAATAAACTCACTCTTTCCATCATATCTTCAGCTTGAGTTGGATTATTTGATCCCAAATCTTTTTTGCTGATACAAACAGAAACCTCTCCAGTGTCTTTACCACTTTCGAATATCTGAAAAATAAGTACATTCAAAATTAAAAGTAAATACATACACAGACATACATATATCCACACATTATCACAAATTTGGTAGCCCTGGCTTTACATAGTACTGCTTCAGTGGAAAACTCTGCAGATGGGAACTGTACCAGACAAGGTCCAACTATAGGAAAATGTGCCAGCAGGAAATCAACAATGTGAACCTAATAGTGTGAAACTAACAGTGTGAAAAAGTTCTTTATTTTTCCTCTTGGTTGTGTCTTTAACCTGACAGGCGTTCCGCACAATCTGAAAATAGAAACATGGACCTTAAAGGAGAAATCACTGACTTCAGTGGATGCTTAAATGGGACAAAGTGTCAACAAAAGGTCAGCTAGAAACCAATTATTTAACTCATTTTATTTGTCTTGAAAACATAAAGCCACAAATTATATGAGTAATGTTTAGATTATATTTTAAATACGTAAGAGTTCAACTCATCTTTCGATTCACTGCAAGAAAATTCAAGCTGACAGATTGATTGCATAATGGTAATAAAAAGTCATCCATTTTAAGTGCATCTATGCAACAAGTTCTTGACAATATTTTGCATTATGCAGTACACTCAATAGGAGAAAAAAAGACAAGAAAAGAAAAGGTTAACAAATTGTCAGCTTAAAAGAATCCAAAGAAACCAGTCCTGACAGAAGAGAGCCACTGGAGTGAACACCGCCCTCTGTCCATATGGAGAACCTTGTGGGTGTGCCACTCACAGACCAAGAAGGGGGCAGGTCTGATGAATAATTTCAATTTTTGCCTTTTATTTTCTTCTCAAAAGTTCTTCTGTTTGTGTTAAGACACATCAGTATAGCCATTTTATTGATTTCCAGCGAAGATAATTCGGGAGAATACTTTGACCAAAAAGATAAAACACTAACTTTTTTACTTCTGAGAAGAGTTGAAAGTTAATGAATCCTAGCCTCATTTGGAGAACATGCTTCAACAACACTTCTACAAGTGTTTGCCAAGAGGAGAGAGAGATTTTTTTAAAAAGGACAATATGCTCAAGAAATGTGGATTTTATTCCCTTCAGTATTTTTTGTGTTCCTGAAAGTTCGATAGAAGCAGGAGAGTTGTCTGCCTCAGTTTCACTGAGGTTCCACATCATGTAAGACCTTTGGATAGTGGGGATTTTAAAACCTCTTTTGTGAGTAAAACTGTAAACTCTAAGCAAGAGATGTTTTGCTTTTGCAAGGAATTTTATAAACCCAATTGTGGCCTGCAAGCCTATCAGAAACAAGAAAAGAGGATCATCATCCAAGCACTCTCTTAGGAGTCCTAATCTGGAACATAAGAACATTTAGTAAAGATGGTCTCAATTCTATTGGCATGCATTCTGAAAGGATAGAGTTGACAAATCTTGTCTCAGTTTGAAGACTTTAATGATATTCCTTTGTCTAGACTTGTAAGACATGGAGGTAGAGTGCAGCAAATAATATTCTAGAAAATAGCAGTGTGAGTGCTTATTGCCAGACTGAGACAGGAAACAGAACTTGGTCAACAGCTCAAACCCTCATGAACCCACTGCTTTCTTCACTCACTGCAATAAATCTTCCCTCCTATGTCCATAAATGTGTTCTCAAAAAAGAGTTTTTTTGTTTTTAAATTTAGATGTCTAAATGAAAGGCACCCCTTTCCTTTTATAAGAAATCATCTATAATATGTGGGTTTTAATTTTCTGTATGTCTACAAAATAAAAACTGTCCAGTTGAAATCCCATGAGATTCTACTTTCTTAAGGTCCAGTTCTAATTTTTAGATCTGTTATAAGCACATTCTTAAGGTGTCCAAATGTTTAATATATGTATATATTTGTCCTTTCTTTGCATTATTAGTTTTATTTCTGTTGTCCAATATCTAAAAAAAATGAGATATTTCTTTAAACAGTGTTTCTATGATTGATTGACTAGCTATTAGAAAATAAAAATTAGTCTATCTTTATTTTTTTTGTTGTCTGATCCTTGACTTAAGGAAAACCAGCTACTGCATTAGGTTCCCAGTGACTTTCTTCATGGCCACACTTCCCTGTCTCTAAAACTAAATCTCATCCCAGAAATCTGATGATGTAAAATGTCAGCTGGGGCTAGTCTCCATTTCTAAGAAGTAAAGTAACAGAACTTTTAAAAATTATGCTATATTCTTGGAAAAATATGGTAGTTAATAACTACTGAAGAAACAGATAGGAATAAAAGTTTACTTGTGTGCACATATTTCCAAAAGATATTAAATTTTTAGGGGGTGGTTTTCACATATTATATAATCTTTGCTCAATGCTGATATTGCAGTTTTTGAGGAAGACAAAAGCCTCTATTTCACTGTAATTTATGAAATAATCACTTCATGCAACAGATATTTACTGAGAAGAGCATTGCAGGTAAAGGAGTCTCTGAAGAAAAGAAACTAAGACAGGAATGTGCCCTTTATGTTCCAGGAACTGCAAGGAGGCGCATGTGCCTAGAGAAGACTGACAGAGACACACAGAGGGTTGAGGGGTGGTCATCGAGATGGGGAATTGTTTAATGATTTGGAACAGAAGAGTTAGAACTTAATGATATGAAAGATCACTTCTCTTTGTCAGGTAAAAAGTAGAGGGAGCAAAGCCAATTCTGAGGGTGTATGACAGTGGTTCAAACCAGAGTATTAACAAATAATAGTAGGTAATGTTTTGTTTTCCAGTGAGATAGGGAAATAAAATTTGTAGCTAAGTTAGTATTTCTGAAACATGTTGTCTGCAACTATGGGGGTGAAGTTATGAAGAGATGAAAGTGTCAACAAAGGAATAAAAGAATGTCATTCACTATGAAGATTTTTATGGAGATACTAAACAAAACTGGGGAATGATTAGCTGGATGGAAAGGTTTGAGCTAATGTGATACTCTGATGAGTTTACCTGGCATATTTATAACATCTACTTAAGAACTTGCATAAGTTTAGTTTGGTACCACTATCCAGTCTTTAATTCCATCTATAAGTCTGGTTAAGAACTAGCTGTGGAGAATAGCAGGTTCCCAAAATCTCCATAACTACTGGGCAGACCACCCAGGAAGCTCTTCTCTACGTGAGTGGAAGGCCAAACAACTAAGTTTCAGATACCTCAGGATGCAATGCTGTCAAGAGGCAGTAATAGGAAAATAACACCACAGCATGTAGCCAAAAGTTGGGAGGCCTTACGGTAACAGGATTTACTAGCAGAGTTCTAGTGGGGGAAAAAAGGAATACAGAAAGGCACTCAAAATGATTTGGCATATTTCAAGTGAATATAGCTAAACATGTTGAAATAGAGTTAACCTACACATTGTCTTAGATTATGGTCTCCAGGTAATAGACTCTATGACTAAGATTTACCTACAGGAAGTGTACTGGGAAGTGTTTTTAGGAGTAACACTGATGAGGGAGTGAGGAAATCAGGAGCTGGCAGAAAAAGGTGAATTAGAATGTGAAGCAGTTGCAGCAGAGGCCTCTGGTGGGAGCTCTAGAGCTGAGATGGCCCTTCAGCCTAGTCCAGATGGGCTGGGCCTTCAAGACTTGTCCAGAACAAAGGTGAGATTCATACCTTTGCAATGTGAATGTTGGGTCAGAGAGACTGCACCCTCCCTATACCCTCCCATGACACAAAAGATGTGGGCCTAATCTTGGAAGAAGTACAGCTTCTTTGAACTAAAGGCAACTGTTCAAGAAGGAAGTGGCTGTGGCCTGCAGAGTAGAAGGGGGACATTTCAGGTCTAAATAGGGGAATCTCAGCGGTATCCACTATACACATGCATGGTAATCCTGCAAACAGGAAGTATAATCACACATATCAAATCACTCAATACTCAGAGCAACTGGGTTTTATAGGTGAGTCTCAAAAAAGTTAAATGACTTGCCCCAGTCAAATCTATTCATAAGGACTGGGAGAACTTTAAAAACCAAGTCCTAGGACGCTTTTAATTATAAATATCAAAGCATAATCATAGTATTAGAGATTCTAAGTATTAGAGATTCATAGTATTAGAGATTTTTATAATATGACAAATTTTGAAGGCATAGAAAAGTATTTTATAGTATTACTTTTTTACCAAGTCAAGGAACATGAAACCTAAAATATGTAGATAGATACCCAATGCTAACTGAATTAACACTATTTGCACAAGAAAAAGAAAAAAACCTTAACATTTTTTTTCATTATATAGACTTGCAAGCAGTTATTTTTAATAATTTTCACAAATCAATTTTTAGAATATCTATTTTCTGTATTTTCTAAAATGTATATTATATGTATAATATAATCAAACACTAAACATATCTAACTTAAATATTAAGATAAGGTGATAATCACAAAACAAATAGAAAAATTATGGGGCTTAGATAATGAAAATTTAACAGTGTATTTAGTGTGTTTAGTTTAGTGTGAATTAGTATATTTATATTATTGTAGGGTAACTGAGTTAACCAGACTTTCTATGCCACCTGCAACCTTAACCTTGTATATACAGAAGGTGCTTAGGAGTGTGGGCACAGGGCACATACACTGGTAATTGTGGCCATGCGGGCCCAAAGAGCATGGGCTTGCTCATGTTTAAGTGTGCACACAAGAGCCTAGAAGCAGGACTAAAAGGGGTGGTAGCACCTAGCACTTCTATAATGACTACTATGATGATGAGTGGTGCAACTATAGAAGAGCCAAGAGAAAGAACAGCAAAAAGAGAGTTCAAAGAAATATTCCTAAGGGGCTGGGAGGCTTTGTTGCCTCCCTGCCTGCCTCCCAGCCCCCCATGCCAGTCTCCCTGCCTGGTTTCCTGAGAGAACATTAAAGCCTGTAAAATCCACTAAGGGCTCCCAGACTCTTTATCCATCTGCCTGACTCAACAGCAAATGTTGAGTGTGTTGCTGCACAATTATATATAAGGAAAATATTTTAATGCCTGACAGAAATGTATGTAAGTAGTAATTAACAAGTAATGACCAGTATATTTTACCCCAAGATGAAAATGCACTTATGTGAAAACAAATTAAATAACTGCTAAACTTCAATCGAAATGGTTCCTGGAAGAAATAAATGTTCAAAGGCCAGAAAAGACAGACTTAAGAAAATAACTTATTTTAAAAAAGAGATTTTTTTCCTTCCTTCTATAAATGGCAGCACAGTTTACTACTTAGAGAATGTGAGTGGGTGACTGCCTATAAAGTAGGATTTTGGGGATGAACCAAAAGACTGACTTCAAAATATTTTCCTCCCAACTTGCGAATAATACCTGAGATTCCAGGTAAGAGATTTATTCCTTTGTTGCAATTAAAATACAACAGCATTCTGAAAGAAAATGATATTCAACTGTTTTGATTGTTGATCCCTTGAGGCTGTGATTTTCCATCTCAGTTCTTTTGAATCCCTCAGAAGACCTCGTAGGGCTAGTCATTAAGGGGCAAGAGTGGGAGATTGTGGTCCCAGTGGGACTGTAATCAGACCTAAAGAGTGAGTTTAGGGAACAGAGGAGTGGACCATCCTTGTTTCACATATAGTAGATTCTACTTTCATTTATTTTGTATAGTGTTTCAGAAAAGAACTTTGATCTAAGAAAAAAATTATGAAAATTCTTAGTTTTAAAAAACATATGGAATACCTTTTTCTTAGGGGCAAGTTTAGAAAAATGGTGGTAATAAGAACCTGGGGCACCTGACCATCTGAATTGGGACTGCAGGTGAGAGCAGAGTAAGGGTAAAAAGGGTCTGAGAATGAATAGGCCTACAAGATGACCCTCCTCTGCTTCACTGTTGAGTGTGGGTTTGTATTCCTTTCCTTTATGCATTTCAGATCACATTTCATTGTTCTGTTATAGTATTTTTAAGGTCTTCTCCCCTACTCCATTTTTCTGTCTCTATTGACAAAGTAAAATATCCAAAAACAGGGTGCATGGTGATGTGAAATATTCTCTTTGTATCCAACCACAGTTCTCACAAGGTCATATGAACATGTTGGAAATTACCGAGAAGGCAAGGTAACTTTTCTTGCCTATGATGTCTTAAGCTAATTGTAATAAGCCCTGTATCAATGAGAATATTTCAAAGAGAAATGGGACAGGGCTCTCACTTTCTTAATTAATACCTAAAATTACATTTAATTGGAATTTAAATATCAGATATTTGTATTCTGTAAGTAGCTATATACAGTGTGATACAACTATATCACACTATAGATTGATAAATAAAGGTTTTTAGAAATTTCTGGAATTCATATATTTCTTCTCATAAAATGTAATGGTTCTTTTTTTATAAGAAAAATGCAGTCATATCATCTAAGTTTTGTTTTGCTAGCAGAAATGAAGTTTAAGATTAATTGAACCAAATTATCATACTCCTCCAAATTCTCAGCTTTAGAGGTCTTATTTTCATCTTTGTAGAAAATTAATTTTCAATTCTATTTCTTTTTTTATATCAACTATTACTATATACAATTCCCCACTAACATAAATGGGTACTCAAAGTACCTAAAGCTTATATAAAATATGACGGTCTATAGAAATATATTTTAAGAAATAATTCATTTTATCATAAAGTATTATTGAAATTGTAAGTAGTATCTTAAGTAGGTGTAGATGCATCATCATGTCATTTGCACTGAGTAGAAAATCTGAGCCTGTTTCTATATTTAGATGATAAATTGTTGCTTGCTAACATTCATGGCAAGTTGGGCTAACATAGATGTCAATAGGCAGTCCAGGGGATGGAAGCATATGTAGGAAGAGAATCTCAGTGACTGGAGCATCTCAAACACTCTGTGAAAAAGCTAATTGAGAGGTAAAAGCAAATTAACTGCTATGGAGAAGGACAATCTCCCTGAGAGAAAGTGTGTGCCTGCAGCAGTAAGGTTCAGCGGTTGCATTTAGTCCGAGTAACTGCTGGGACAGTAATCCAACTCTGGCCCGTGGACTCTCCCCGCTGACTGCCCACCTGGCAATTCTCTGGGCACCTTCTAGGCTGTCAGGACTGTGCAAGGAAAGCCTGTCTCATTACAACTGACTCTGCATGGGAGCTGATATCCCACCAATTGCTCTTCCCTGATTTTAATACACATGGTTTTTCTCTTCAGTGGGTCTAGAAAGGGAAGATTGTATCACCCTTCACAGAGATTTACACCTAGCTGCAGATTCCTGTCAGGAAATAGATTCAGGTAAATACATTGGCATCCTCCACCCCCAACACCCCAGGTCACAAAAAGAAGGAAAGAAAATTTTAAAAAAGGGAAAATGTAAAAGCACTGGAAGGAGAGTGAGATTTCTGTTTCTACTATTAACAGCTACCTCATGAGGTGTTGGAAGGCATTCATAGCAACTCAAGTTTCTATGCCTTTCATTGAAAATTGATTGCCCCGTCACATTTTCTTCAATGTTTGAAGAATGTTCTTGAAGTCAAATAGTAACCTTGAATATTCCAAAAGCACTAGCTCAATCACAACCCCTTAGAGAAAGAATGTCAAGTTAGCATGTTTTAAACTTGTATTAGAGGTTACTGTAAATCTATTTTTCCATTGTTAAATCACATAGTTGAAAACGGAGCATATCAGGAGTATAAATGCAAGTATGGGAAAAGCAGTTAAGCAGAAAGAGATCAAGGATGTAGATGGAGATAAGGGTATAATATGCCTGAAGAACAGTGAAAATCCATCCCAAAAATATTGCCATAATTTTAGAATAATTAACCTCAGTTATTTCTGTGGATGCATTAAGTTGTTCCATAAATTTCTAATTATTTTTAAAACTACTTATTAATACATATGGTTACAGTAAACATTAACGACAAAATAGAATGTAAGTCTCAAACAGTTTCATGTTGTTCTTGTGCCATTAGTAGAGCAAATTTAAGTAGCCACAGGACAGGAAAGACCAAGAGAGTATCACTGATTAAAAATTACTCTTTTCTGTCATCAACCAAATTAGCCTACTTTCTAAACATCGATAAGAATGTTTTCTTCAAAAGGTATATAATATTAGTCTAGTTATTCTAAAGAAAATAATCATGGGCTTGCACTGAGATGGTATTTTGGGCTTCTCTGTGTCTCTCTGCAGTACCTAGTACAGTGCCTAGTAGTTAACATGTATCTGATAGTGCTAAGATTTACTCAATTATTCACTTAAAATCATTCAGTCATTGGCAGAATGAGAACTTAGATGCATAATACACAGAGGATGAACTGAATGAATGCTGGACAAAGATATTTTTTAAAAGCAAAGCTCTGAACTATGCCTTTAAGAGTTTAATTTCATTGTGTTATAAGAGAACACAATAGCAAAACAATATAAAAATACACTAAAATTTTCTCTAAACCACATTCCCCCACCATATTTCTCTGGCTCACAGCCAGAGAGGATTTTTGAATATTTAGCTTCAGGATCCTTACTGCTTTAGCTACTAAGCTATCTAGAAGTTGCTAGGAAATCCAGAGTCTCAAGGGTATCACAGGTGGGGAAGGGAAGCCAGAGAGCAGTTAGGGAATATTTCTGTGTGTTTCTGATAGGCTTTCTAAAACAAAATCTCAGAAGAAAGGATATGAATCTCCATTCACTGTAACAGTCTTGTTTTCAGTTTTCAAACCTAACTTTTAAGAGGCTCTTCTCCCCCCAATTTTTACAAGTTGGAGGTGCCATAGAATCTGCTTCCATTGCCTCTGTTCTAATGGATCTGCCTCTACTGGCAGCAAATGGAAAACAACCCACAGAGCATCATTGACCAATTGTGTGTGAAAAGCACTAATTCCAGTGAAAGAATGTCACTATCCCCATCTTCCACGCATTTCCCGGTGCATTCTCCCACCTACTCACACATCCCACATTCTTGCTCATCAATTCTGTCACAATTACCCATGTTCCCTCTAGTTTTTCCACCCACCATCCCCTACAGATTTGCTAATATCCTTTCCTATCAATCCTTTCTTTCCAACTCTCCCAGGAAAACACTAACATTTCTGACAGCATCTCCATGGGGATGAAGAGGAGGAGGAGTTGCAGGAAAAGAACAGGATTGGAAAGGCAGAGGCCACTCAGCCATAGCTATAGCAGATGTTCTCACAGTGGCTGGGGGTGGTGGGAGTGACAGGGGAGACAGGGTAAGAGAAAGTTTGGAATAGTAAGAAATTGTTCTAAAAACTTATTGCTTGAAGAGCTCCATTATGGTACACATTAAATTTTTACCATTAAGGTAAAAACAATAAGAAATCTTATCAACCTAAAATGATCTATGATGTGATGGCAAGAGAATATACATACCTAAAAAAGTGCACATTGCAATTATGACCACATAGAGCATATGAGAGCAAATGAATCTGATATAAAAGGGTGAGAATGGTCATACACGAATAATGTGATTACAAATGATACATTTTTTTTTAATTTTGGGTAACATTGGTTTAAAACACTGTATATGATATGGAAGAATAAGTTCACAAATCCTCAGATGTGCATCACTATAACACAATCCACCAGAACAGCCATATTCCCTTAATTTTTTTTTATTTTTTTGGGGTTTTTTTGGATTTTTTACAGTACATGATTACATTATTGTTGACTGTATATCATCGGGCCACTCTCCATTTGGTTCCCATTTGCCCTTCTTGACAAAGCCCTCACCATCTTAATACCTAAAATTATAATTAATTGGAATTAATTATACAATTAATTAGAATTAATTAATCTGCAGTCATTTCTAGACTTTGCTTTGGTTTAGTTCTGAAGTTCCTTTGGTTTGTTTCTCTATAATCCACATATGACTGAGATCATCCAGTATTTGTCCTATCTCCAGTTTATTTCGCTTAGCATAATCCCATCCAGTTCCATCTATATTGTTGCAAATGGCAAGATTTCAACTTTTTTAATACCTGGATAGCATTCCATTATATATTGATAGCATATCACCTTAATGGAAGATGCAACTTTTTCCTAAGATTTCTCTAATATTATATTGTACTTAAATCTTTTTTTAAAAACAAATAACTTTCCCACAGCAAGGATGGATAGCCACACTGTGCTATCCTCAGTCCTTTATCTGCTGAAATTAGCACTGGATGATGCCAGATGATTGCAAAAATGGGACAGATGCAAATGGAATATAGAGTGTTGTCATTAAGATGTAAGTTATAAAAGAAATTGTTCTAAAAACTTATTGCCTGAAAAGCTCCATTATGGTACACATTTTTACCATTAAGATATAAAACAATAGAAACCTTATCAGTCTAAAATGATCTGTGATGTGTTGGCAAGAGAATGTACTTCCCCCCCCCCAAAAAAAAAGTGCACACTGCAATTATGACCACATAGAGCATATGAGAGTATATGATCTCATAATGAGGATAAGAAGCTCAGTGAAAAGGTGAAGGCAAATATATACAACATGAAAAGTATCCAGGGGTGCTTCTCATTCTTCCATGAATACTACAGCTTCAAAAGCTGAGGCTAGCTAATTATTTTGTTTCTTGAAGATGAGCCATGGATTAATACATGTATTTAATAGAGTGATACAAGCCATCAAATAGAAAATAATAGGTCAGTGACCATCCCAACTCATTTTTTTATCAGAAAGTTTTCTAAGATCAAAATGAAGCCATTCCTTTAAGTTATAAAAGTAACATACATTTGTCAATATATCATCTAACACTACACAGCACATGTCAGAAGGTGTGATGACGTTCGTAACCAGAAAGAGTTTGGTTCTTGCCTACAATGAGTCAGAAGAAGAAACAGGACTAGAGTTGGGGATCCAAGGAAAGGTAGCTCATCCTTACCCTGTGGGAACTTAGCATTTGGACAGGCAACTGATAGGAACAGATTCTGGAGTTGACAAAAGACAGCATGGAATGGTCTTTAGTCAGTATCTCCTCGGTTGGAATTAGTAAGTTTTATTCCACCTGAAGTATGTCCAGAAATTGCTTTAATTCTAAGGGATCTAAAATATAAGTATCTAAGGTATACTTGCTAATCCAATTTTATCTCTACTATTTGGCTATTTTACACATAAGAAGCAGTTTAGAAACTACAGTCCTCAGGTTCATCTTTTCATTGATCTACGTATCTACTTCCAACAACTTCAATTTACAAGTCATCTCTGAAAATGAACTTTGGAAGAAATGCAGAGTAGTATACCTTGCTATGGTGTTTGCACTAAACAGACACAATAGGTCTAAATAATTTCAGGTATGATAGGTAATACTGAAATGTAATGAAATAACAAGGAAGTAAAGAATATTTTCTTTGCTTTTAATATGTGCTATTTAATTAAAAGTTTATATATATTTAACTTTTAGAGATGGTTGTATTTAACAACTGCTTCAAAATTCCTAAAAATCAGTGATCTCAATTAGGTAAAAGTCACTTTCAGCACATCCAATCAATTAACTCAAATTCTATGGAGATAGGGACATTGCAGTAAGACCTGAGGATAGGGCTGATACCCAGGATTCTTAGAGTAGAGGAAGAATTTATTCTCAAGAGTAACTAGAAGTTCCAAGGGGGAAATTAGAGAGAAAGGAGGGAGAAGCAAATGAGATTGAGTACTGAACAGTGAAAGTATCATAAAGAAAGGGAATGCCTTGGAGGTGACAGAGGACCTCTTAGACAAGAATGGGGTGACCAGTCATTCAATTCTGCCTGGGATTGAGTACTCAGTTGTTCATGCTAAAACCAGGAATGTCATGAACATAACATTGAGGCATTGCATATTTTATTTTGATTGCATCTTATTGATTCAAAATTGAAATGACTTCATGTAATTAGTCCCTAATATAGTATTGGATAGCACAGTGAATCTAAACAAAGATTGGAAATTCAGATAAAAATTTCCTCTTGCTTACTGTTATGAAAATAATTTTGAAGCACTTTATTAAAAGGGGAAAATGTGAGAGTAACAATTTAGATCCTAATGTTAAAATTTTTTCTATCAAGTCAATATGTTAATATAAGGAATAGAAACTTTCAGCAAAATACAACATATTTATGAGGAAAAAAATAACTTTTTATCCCAGGTCAGATGATTGAGAATGAAATCTGTCACACTCTCTCTCTTAGGTCCTCTATCAATAAACAGAGAGAAGTGGTGGAATAAATCTACAACCAAGTCAGGAATCTGGAAAAAAAATAATACTACTAACTACCAAACCCTTGACCTTAAAGTCTTGAATATCACTTCCTAAACCTTTAGTAAACTAACATAAGAAATAAATGGACTATAAGATATAAATTATGTTCATTGCAGCCCTGTTTACAGTTGCAAAGAATTGGAAACAAACTAAATGCCCCCAAGCAGATGATTGGCTTAAAAAAATGTGGTACATATACATGATGGAATACTACGCATCCATCAAGGAGGACAAACACATGTCATTTGCAGCAACCTGGATGGAACTAGAAAGACTCATATTAGCAGAAATAAGTCAAAAAGAAAAAGAGAAGTACAGGATGGTCTCACTTATATGAGGGATATAGGGAAAATCAAACAAACAAATAAGAAAAAATG
>PVHY01000420.1:6554-74103 GCA_004024945.1 Uropsilus gracilis
GGGGGGTGGTTAAGAGGACTGGAAGGGGGGGGGTGTCTGATGACTCCCAGGATCACAAAACCACAGCGTTAAAGACCCCAGATGGGAGAAGATATAAGTAAATAGGAATCAGCGAGACTCAGATCTGGGAGTGGACCCTGAAGAAGTTCCTGACTTGAGGAGGCATGGTGGTGGGAAGGATTTGGGGTTGACCACTGTTCAGGTGATCTGCTGGCTGGCTATTGAGGGGGTCACTGGAGTCGATGGAGAGGGCCCTGCAGGACAGCAAGAACAGGGCATGCCTCTGAAATGTTCCACCTGTTCCGTTGCCCTTTCTTCTGGTCTTCCCTCCAGCCCTGGTTTGTTCTGAGCCAAGCATGCCCAGTCCATCACCCTGGGGACTTGGCGTCTGTGGCTGGCACCGAGGTTCTGTGATTAGAACATCACATTTCTAGCATCTTTGCAGACACAGTGGTTCTCAGTCTTTGGGGGGACAGAGAATGGTCCTGAGGCCAGGCAATGAATTCTGGGAGACACACAGCTGGATTGTTTTTTTAATTAAGCCTTAATAATACAATGAATACAAGATGCATTCTCTTTGTAATAAATTCAGAATGTGACCAGGAAAGCTGAAGTCTCTTTGTCCACAACCCCCTACTCCAGGTTCCGTTAGCTCTTGCTCAGATGTAATCATTTTTTAAAATCAATTTTAGGCGTATTCTTCTGGACTCTGTTCTGTACATTTGTGTGTTCACATTTGACTTGTAGAAATGTTACTATGTCTCTTAAAGTTTTGGAGGGCTTTTTTTTCCCCCAGAAACTTTATTTTAACATTGACATGTAAGCATCCTGTTCATAACACCAATTGTGCAAACATCAGGCTCTTGGGAGGTTCTTAATTGGTTCCAGCAGTAACACAGAGCCACCAGGAAGGGCAGGGTCAGGGTGGCAGGGGAAGGGGGCAAAGAGCTGAGAGGCAGGTGCGCATCCCCAGGCCCCCAGGAATCTTCATACTCTTTCTCTGGGCTCTCTCTCTAGTGCCCTGAGGTGACACCGCCCTTTGATCTCCTCAAGGTCCTTAAGAGCCCACTTATACTTGCGCACACCCACTGGGCTATATATACAGTCACGGGGAGGGTGCCACACCACAGGTGCTGGCCATAGTGGCTAATGGAGGAAAAAGCCTCACCTACTCATTTACCCTAAAAAACTTGACCTCGGGATTGCAGAAAACTTGCAGAAACAACAAAGAAACATCTGTGTCCTCTTGATTTTCCAGTTATTTGGCTTTCCCTTCCATTAAATATTTTTGATGGGGATGTCTGTAATTTTGAGCCATTGGAGCACATGTTACATCAGGAAATGTAATTCACCCAGTGCTGCTGTTTAATCCAGTATCCAGGTATCCAGATCTCCAAATTCCATCAATGGAATCACTGACGTCCTCACACCTTTTTCCTAGGTGCTTGTCAGTGGGCAGGTGCTCAATATTTCACATATGCACATGCCACAGGTTACTCACCCCTGCCCCCTATTGGTGGGTTGACGGGAGTGGACTAGGGGAGTAGAATAGCTAGAGGAGAGTAGTAGTAGATGGTTTCCCACTTTCTGGTATTGCCAACATCCTCAAACTTAACTGAGTATTGGGGATTGCTTTGAATAATGTCTGAGGGAACATAGGAAGGACAAATAATCCAGGTCATGTGATGCTGGGAATCAAGAGGAGTTAACAAAGAGGAGTCCTTGATTCATAGAATGTAGCACTGAAGCAGCAATTTAAAAAACTCAGGCTTTTCCAATAGACAGTTTTGAGGAGAAAAAAAAAAGTAGGACATTTTTTGGCGAAGAATGAGTTTTAGGAAAATAGATCCAATGCTCTCTTAGGTAACTTTCACCAGAAGGCAAAGGCCTCATTTGCTTTCAAGAAGCTTTGATGGAAAGAACCAGCTCCTCCTCCGCTCCCAGCTTCACATCCAAGGCCAGTGATGTTCTCTGGATCTCAGGACACTTTTCTCCTGTACAAACTTCCACCAGGGGGGAAGGTTGCTATTTCTGCTTTGTGTGAAGTGTTTTTGTACCATCTGGGCTGGCTGGATGTCAGCAAAGATAGTAAAGAAACATTTATCAAGAAAAATCAAAGTCATTCTTGCCAAGTGTGGTCTAGAGAGATATGCTTCCCTGGTACATCTGTGGCTCTCTTGCTGCTGGGAACCAGCTTTTCTTTGAAAATCTTCAGGATGGACTGACCTTAGCCTAAAGCTACTGTCACCTGCTCAGGATCTGGTGGCTCCAGTTGCCAAACTGTGGAACATGGAAGCAAGTAGAGAGATGGAGCTTCAGATAAGAGGAACACCTCCTATCATTCTAGCCCCCTCTGGCACACTAGAGGTTGGTCAATAGCCAGTCTCTCACCTGTAACACCATCTTTTAACCCCTTTGGAATGTCCCAAGAGACATTTGACCTATTAGGATGTCTGTTGCCCCCATAGGTAAATTCTCCTGTTATCGCGCATCCCCATATCCTCGCTGCTGCATGTCACTGTACACTTTGCTACTTCCTCATCACATCATTGTAACATTTCCTTGCTGGGGTATATAAAGGGTTTCTCAGCTTCATTAAAGTTGGACCTGGACATGCTTCTCAGGAGCCCCGTTCTGTGGGCTAACCTCCCAGATTACTATCAATCTCTTCCATCTAAATTTCTTCTTCATTCCATACACAACTCCTAACACCAACCTCTTAGAGATGGGATGCTCACAAGTGCCAGGATCAGTTCCACTCCATATCACTTCACAGAGATTGTTGACCCCTTGGGTGGAGGGCAGACCTGAGAGGATAGAAGTAGATAGAGGATAGAAGTAGAAGAGATGTCTACAGCCTGGGGAAAGAGATGGGGTCATGCCTCATTCAGACTGCTTGGCGCATGGAGAGGTCATTCTTAAACCTCCAGCTGCGAGATCCACTCAAGAATACAACACACAAGTGCAAGACCAGCTAGTGGTTACCCAAGAGGGAGGGGAATTTGGCAAATCCGGTGAAAGGGGTCAAACTACAAACACTTAGTAGTGAACTTATGTGATTTTTAATGATACACACCTGAAACATATACAATGTCACTTCAATAAAAATATCAACACTCTTGTACTGTTAAGAGAACTCTGAAAGAGGTGAGAAGTTGTAAATTTACTGTAGAGGGATATTCTCCAGGGTGATTATTTTGTGGTGTCAACTCACAGGACTAGGAAGGGCAGGATGGCCTTAAGAGAGAGCAGAAAGATGAGCGGTTGCTACCTGCATTTGTTTGGCTCATACACCAACAAGTTTCTGGCACTTCAGATTTTCTCCAATTGTGTTTTTGTGCAGCTCACTCTGTGATAGATGTGTTATTCCAAGAACCAGCCTGAAAATTGGCACGTGCTATTTTCCTTGGAAGAGTCAAGAAATGAGAGAAACTAACAGTTGGAGATTGTATTCTAGGAGGAAGGTGTCTGGAATCTTAAAAAGGATTGTATCATCTAGAGAAGCCTTCCTACCTATGTTTCCTGTGGACCACCACCACCACCAACAGTGTCACCTGGGAGATTGTTAGAAAACCACCTGAGCTGATCTCACTCCACACTTACTCAGAATCTCTCTGGTTAGGGGCATCACCAGTCTGTGTCTGAGAGCTGAGTGTTTCTTACACATGCTAAAGTTTGAGAATCATGCCTCTGGAAGGGTTCAGATGTAACTGGTTCTGCTTGATATTCATTCATTTGGAAATGGATTAGTCTTTGTCATTAATATGGATGCATGAAATGAAATAGAACTGAATAGTAAGAGTAATAATAAGATAGTAATCTAGCTAGCATGTATTGACTATTCTTAATGTCAGGTTCTGTGCTATATATATACTACTACACACACATGTATTCTGTATCCGTTGTTCTCTTATAACAACTCTACAAGCCATGTATTATCATCATTTCTTCATTTAAGAAATTGAAATTCAAAATATGAAGTCATTGCCAGACAAAGTAGACTAGGCATCATGCAGTCCTATGTCCACTGCACTGTATGACCTGGCTATCTCGCTAAAAATCAATTGTACTTTAAATAGATTTGATTTTATATACTTCTTGGGGATGAGATCAATATCTTCTATAGTCTCCCCAGTCTCCAGAGCTTAGTGGAATCCTAACACATAGTAGGGGCCTGCTTGTTGAAATTAATTGACTCAGAGTCAAAGAGGAAGAGTTCTTACTTTTGGTGCAAGAATGTGATGCAACTTGAAACATGAGATGAATTATTAATCCAATCTGTGGACAGGTGGAAGAAAATGGTGTAACATTGGTATGTAAAAAGATGCCTTTACAGAGTAAGTTGCAACATGCCTTTTGAAGTCTCTTTTCAAGTTTCAGTCCTTGTTTTATCTCATTTGTTCAATTCCAACCCCTTTACTATGATCCCAGGCAAGACTAGAAGGCATTGGTCTCCACTCCCTGCCAACATTTATCTTGGATGTAGGAAACTGAAAGAGATACTTGAATTTAACTAGGACTTGGATTTTGTCAGATAAGTAAAATGGAAAGAGAAGCAAGCGAGTTGAGGGTTTTTCAGGGAGTGATTATGATGCACTATAAAATCTAAACTGAGGAGGGATGAATGGAGTAAAGACAAGGGGAGTAGGGAGAAGGAGAAAATATATTGACTCAGGAGAAGGGTGGTAAAAGACTAGTAGACTGTGTGGTGCTAGAGTTAATGGACTGGAAAAATAGGAAGTGTTATAAGACAGTGGGATAAATGAGACTGAGATTGAGAAAGCAGCATAATTTTTGGTGTGATACATTCCAGAGAGGTGACTATAATGGGGAAGAAGCAAAGGTTGCAGCAAGCTGGGAGAGGGTGTGCTGATTATCTCCTACTTTCTAGTAGTTTTTCCTTCTATTTGTTTTTTCTGGTCATCTTGAGCTGATAGAACTTCTGTTTCTATTATCTTACTCTGCTGGGATACTTTAAAATGTTGAGTAATGACTGTGGCAATGGCAACTTTAGCCTGATTTTAGTGGGGTTGCATTTGTCATTAACTGTGGTCTATTATTCCATACAGCCTATATCCTGTAAGGGATATTCTCTGCTATTTATAACTAATTATAATGTTCCTATGATTTTCTCCTTTGACCTGTAAATATAACCAATATTCTAATAATGGATTGAACCATCTTTGCATTCCTGGTAGGATTCATTATATATAAGCTGTCTAATTGGTGATAGTTTGAATCAATCTACTAATTTATTACTTGAGATTTGTTTCTTAATTATAACTTAGATGATTAGCACTGTATCCTTAAGATCTTTACAGATCCTACTTTCTCATCTCCTTCTCTTGGCTACTCAGATTACTGCTTTATTTAGCTTTATTAATCCTAATTAACTTCTTCCTGTTTGACCCTCTTTATTCCTATGGTCAGTTACATCTATACTGATGAGTCTCTGCTTCCTTTTCTTCTCTAAACTGGTTTCATGTACTCAGAATGTCTTGGTTGACGGTGGAACCTAACTATAATACATGCCAGGCAACAGTACTGCCCACCTGTGACTATAAGGATGCTTCTCAAAAACCTATCCTTTTAAAATGCAAAATTAATTATTGCATGTCAGTATTTTTCCAGTCTTCTTTCAGTGGACTACCTGGTTCTGGTCATGAGGGTTGCATGAATTATAACAGCTACACTTCGATTTAGAGGTAATTCTTCCTCTTTTAGTTTTATCTTTTTGAATTTGAATCAATCATCATGTTAAAACAGACAATTCAGTGGCATTTAGTACAACACAGCATTATGCAACCATTATCTCTAGCAGTTCCAAGAAATTGTCAACACTTATGAAGGAAACCCTGTAGCTATTAAGTAGTTGTTTCCCAATCCCTTTCCCCCCATCCCCTAGAAACCACTATTCTGTTTTCTGGCTCTGTGGATTTACTATTCTGGATCTTTCATATAAATAGAATCACACAATGTGGCCTTTTGTGTCAGGGTACACAAATATTCATAGCTTTTCACAGTAGTCAACACATGATTATCTCCTAGTTAATGTTGATTAACTGATGAATGGACAAACAAAATCTGACATATCCACACAATGGAATACTATTCAGTCATAGATGAAGTACTGATGCATGCTATCATGTGGGTACGACTTGAAGACATATTAAATGGAAGAAGTCAATCTTTCTGCTGAGCTTTGGGGAAGACAAGCTTAGAGAACTTAGAGTTCATCTTGAAGGCAGGGTTGGGAGAGCAAGATGAAAGCTAGAAATCCATTTTAAACCAATATAGGGCAAAGCCTCATCTATTTATCTGACTTTGTGTGTTTCTCAGTTGTTGGTGTTAATAAATTGAAATTCCCTTTAAGTGTGTGGCCAAGGACCCTTCCACAGGTTCTGACCATCCCTAGTTGGCACTTAGACATTGGCGGGGCTCTTAATGCTGGAACTTCTTTTTTCTTTTTTTAGTCAGAGATGCGAAAAACCTTGTACCTATGGACCCCAATGGCTTGTCAGATCCCTATGTGAAACTGAAACTGATTCCTGATCCCAAAAGTGAGAGCAAGCAGAAAACCAAAACCATCAAGTGCTCCCTCAACCCTGAGTGGAATGAGACATTTCGATTGTAAGTTAAAATTACCACTGCCCATGTGGGTGGTGAAGGTTGGTTTGTGGGTCACAGGATTCAGGGAAGTTCCTCTCCTACCTTTTATTTCCCTCTCTCCATCCTCGCTCTCCTCCCCTCTTCTTTCCTTCTTCTCCCTCCATCTGCATTTTTGCATTAAAGCCAAGTAAAAATTAGAGCCTAATTTTTTTAAAATAGAGATGAGAATATCTGTGGCATGGGGGAGTGGGTGGGATAGAAAATGGTGTGATGTGTTGCTAGGTGAAGGAAAGTTGTGGGAGAAGCTCTGGGACATAACAGTGGGACATACTCTGTTGGATGTGGTGATAACCTCTCTGGGGTAAGTCATGGATCATGTTGGGTCTGTGGCCCCCTGGGAAATCTCTGCCAGCTTCCATGGAGGGTCTTTCCTGGCCAGTCCACTGAGAACCTGGGGCCTCTTGAGGCATCTGGGCTAACAAATATTCATGATATCAGTCGCTATTTGTTGAACATTTACTATACATAACAAACACTGTCTTCAGTTGATCTGACTTTGTTGGCCATTTCATCCCTATTTGACTCATTGGACTTATGGGAGTTAAAGAATGACTAAAGTCCCACAGTAAAAACAAGATGAAGTGGGCCTCAGTCCCCAACAGACTAACTGCGGAGACCACCAGCCCAAATATGACTTCTTGTGGGAGCCCCATCCCTGTTTCTGCTCCAAGGCCCAACTTAGCCTCAATTAAGGACTTGCCTGAGACTAGATAATTTCTCCCAACTCACACCACAAGACTCTTCCTCCATACACATCCTTATCCTCATCCTCAGCCCATGTGCACACACACACATACACACACAGTCATGCGGTTGACACCCACATTTCCTATAGTGATGATGTCAGTAGGATTTCCCCAACACCATGGGCCCCACTGAGATGAGCAACAGAGGTGGGTACCATGCTGTTAGGCCTGTCCCCTGTCCTTGCCTCAAGCCACCGGCTGTCAAGGAAGCTCTGGCTCCCTGGGCAGCTTACCTGGGCGGGAAGTGGAATATGTTCCTTGAAACAGATTGTAATCTCTAAAATTCCCTGCCTTCAGGACTTGTCCTCTTGTATATTCCATTTGCTCAGAAATCACTGTCACCTCCACTGACTGTCCTTTTTCTCTTTGCAGCCAGCTGAAAGAATCTGACAAAGACAGAAGACTATCTGTAGAGATTTGGGATTGGGATCTTACCAGCAGGAATGACTTCATGGGCTCTTTGTCATTTGGGATTTCTGAACTGCAGAAGGCTGGTGTTGATGGCTGGTAAGGAAGATTTTGCTTTGAAAGCTGCAGTGCAGCTTGGTCCATTGAGGATGGGATCAAAGATTTTCCTTTTTCTTCCAAAAATGAAATGCTAATAGAGTCACAAAGTGGTGACTTAGTTTGGCTCTGCCTCACAAATAGGTTCTGTTGGGGATTCCTATTAAAAAGAAAGTCAGTTGCCAAGATTTTTTAAGTCGGGACATCCTCATCAAAATTTGGACTTTTTTGGCTCAGAAAGCCAGAACCATCTGGGTACACAAGGTCTTGGAGGAAACAGTTGAGAACACTTGAAAAGTTAACATCCCCTTTACTTAGACAGTATATACATTTGCTATTAGCCTCAGTCCTCACCACTCCCTGTTGTTCTATAGATGCCCCACTTTATACAATTACATGACTTGCCCCACAGGCACTAATGTGGTTCCCACAATTACTCAAAGGATGTGGGCAATCACTATCAGATTTAGAGTCCTGATGAAGGTGCCCTCCCATGGGGCTGCTTGCCAAGCCTGGTTGCAGAGACACTTGGTTGATGCTGCCATGGTCAGCTGCCATGGTGCCTTTGTTCTGGAGTTTTGCTTTGCTCCCTTCTCCTTTTCAGGGTAAACATATCCTTACCCAGCAGCATTGCCAACAGAAAGACTGAGTTTGCACTCCTGGTAACTTCGCTTCACAGCTATCTAAGTAAAGGACCAAGACCTGATCAGCTTGGCATTACAGTTTTGGGAGAAGTAGGGATTAGCAACTGTTCTTACATCTTTAAGATAAACGGTCTCCTTTCTGAATGGTCTGGTTCAGGGCTTTTTCCATGACTGGGGAAGATAATCAAATCTAACTGGTTTAGTGAAAATGAGAACATACCATCTGGCCTACCCATTGCTCCCCTGAGCTCTCCCTGGCCTCTCCTGCAGACACATCAGGGCTCTGTCGAGACAGCTGTGCAGCACCACCTCCAGGCAGTTGCTGGAGACACATTGAGCGTAAGACTGTCTTGCTCTTCTCCCAGCACAGCGTAGAGGGGAAGGCAACCCCCGAGAAGGTTCCTCCATTCACTGATCAGTGATGAGATGGTGATGTGCAGGGAGAAGCAGAGGGTGCACAAAGCCACTAGGTGTTTCAGAGCGTAGCACTTAGAACCTAAAACCACATCGGTGGTGGCTGACTTGAGAAACATCCATCTGCCAGTAGACACAGGATGTGGCAATAACTTAGCAGAGCATGACATAAAACTGGCTACTAACCAGAGCAATGTAATCATGACCTGGCAGATTATCTACCTACCAGATGCAAAAACGAACTCCACCTCTATTTATACTAAAAGTTGATGTTGCTGCATTGGGCTCTAGTGGATGATGATGGGCAAGTAACGGTGCCACGAGGAAGGGGAAGACTACTTAGAATGTTCTCGCATGATGTCCAAAGTTCGCACCACCATCTCTTTGCTTTTCCCTGAGTTTGATCATTTATCGTAGTGTAGGAGCTGCCTCTGCACACCCCACCCTTTCTGCCTCATGCTTTTATGTGCCTTCCTCTTTAAGCCAAAAGGTTAAAGAGAAAGCATGCAGGAGCCCCAGTGGGGGAGAAGCAAGACAGGAGAGAACATAATAATAATAATTACGTCTACAGTAGCTACCACTTATTGACTCTCACGGGTGCCAGGCCCTTGGCTGCTCATGTTCCAGGTGCCCGCGAGTCACGTGTGGATCCAGCACTAATCACACACCCACAGAAGTGCAGCTACTTTATTTACTATGATGGACCTTGACTGTCTCATGTGGCTTGTGAGTGTGCGGTGGCGGAGGAGAAGGGGTGTCTTTTGGCTTCGATGCGCAGAGAGGCTGATCCAGCTCAGCCCCTGGGCCAGGGACCCGGGGGCAGGACAGTTCGCACCAGCTCAGGGGCATCACTCTGACTGCCTGCTGGGGTCCAGGTCTGGTCTGTTGGTCTGGAGTGAGGTCCTGCTTATGGTACCCTCTGTCCCATGGCCAGCAGCTGCCAGGCCCCTCCCGCAGCATCCCCTTGGCCCTGCATTTCTGAGCACCGTGGAGAGCCAAGAGCACTGCCCATGAACTGCCATCATCCCTGCCCCTGCCACCAGAACTCTGCCCTCCACGCAGCCCCTGCCCAGGGCTCCGACAGGGAGGAAACACAGCCCCTCTGCTCTTGCACGGTCCTTCTCCTTTCTCCTTCCTGCTGTTCTCCAGGCTCCAAAGGGCAGGGCTGGTTCTCACAGGTGCCCCACCCTTTTTCCTGGCCTGGCAGCTGCCTTGTCCCCTCCCCTGAAGCTGGGACAAAGTGGCTTCTTGGTAATGGATGAGCCCATCAGGAATAAGTCCAAAGTATGACCGCACTTACCCTTACATCATCCTTGAGTTCTCCCAGCAGGCTGCATGGAGCATTGTGACCAGGATCAGAGTGGGTGAGCAGAGTGTGAAGGCACACAGCCCATAAGAGCTGGGAACAGAGCTGGCATTCAGAGCCAGCCTAGGGATGCCAGCGTCTGAGCCATACCCATCCCACTCTGCCTCTGGGTGTGGGCCAAAGAGAAGTCGGGTTGGTTTTGACCTTGACTTTCCTCACTGGGTGGATGCTTTGTGACCTGGGGGGAATCATTTCACTACTCTGTCCTGCAGCCTCTATTCATCAGGCCCTAGTACAGGACCCCTTTTAGGATACCCGTGGACTTGATGGAATAATAGTTGGGAGGAAACTTTGACAAAATCAAAGTCAGCTTTAGAGTTTGCAGATAAAAGTCCTTTTCGGATTTAGGGCCACGACACCTCCAGTGCTGTCAGCTCAAAAGCTGCAAGATTCTAGAACTTTGGATCCTGTCCGGGCAGTTCTTTTACCCCCAGGTCATCTCGGGTCAGGCACACAACCTCTCCGAGACTCAGTTTCCCCAGATGGGAGGGGACGAGCTCTTCTGGTGCTGCTGTCAGACTGTCATTTCAGCCCATGCGGCAGGAGCAGGGAAGCAGCTGGGAAGCCCCCAGATGTGCGGCCCCAGCCTCGGGCCCCCCAGCTGCCGCTGAGCCTCCAGCGCTGTGTCTGTTGTCAAAGCATCGCCTTTGTTTCTAATTTTGTTTGTTTCTGCTGTCTCCTTTCTTTCTCCCCTTGTTTTCCAGAGGCTCATCTGTTGTATTGTTGGTTTATTTTCCTCAAAGAACTGTCTCTGGGACTTGTGGATCCAGTCTGTGATTCCATTTTGGGGGGCTTGTTTTCTCGTTGCCTTTGATTTCAGTTGAATACTCGATTTGCTTTGCCTCTCTTAACTTGCGCTGCTCTTTAGAAATAAAGAACAAGCATTGGTGGGAAGAAATGTTTTCTCTATGTCTTGATATATCGTGTTCTAGCTTTTGTTGTTTGCTCGAGGTCTGTTGGAAGCTCTCTTTTTAATTTCCTTTCTAGCATGCTTTATTGAGATATGCTTTTTGACGGCCAGTGTTAGCTTTCTGTTTGCATTTTTATTATTGATGTCAAATGGTAGTGCTGCTGCCTTGTAATCAGGACATAGGGCCTATGAACTGTTCTTTCTTTCTTTTTTTTTTTTTTCAATTTACCTTAGCTCTCTGTTGCTAACAGGTCTGTGGATTTTTCAATCAAAGATCCTTTTGCCTGCTTGCAAGGTATACATGTCAGCATTTATTAATTCTACCAGATCTCATATGCCTTCATATTTGCCTTTTATGTTTGATCTGACCTAAATGTATGTACTTGTTAAGGTTCTCCAAGTAGACATTTTTTAGACACTTCTAGTAATGACTTTTCATCTTATTACAAAGAAAAGATAACTAGGACTTTGGAATCATACTACAAACATGGGCTAAAATTTCTGCTCTCCTTGTGTAGAGGACCCTCAAAAATACTGAAAATGTAGCTATCATTCAATCCAGCAGTCCCACTTCTGGGAATCTACCCAAAGGACACCAAAATGCTAATTCAAAAGGAAACCTGCACTGCTATGTTTATTGCAGCACTGTTTATAATAGCCAGGATTTGGAAACAAATGCCCCAAAACAGATGAATGGCTCAAAAAGTTGTGCTATATTCATACAATGGAATATTATTCAGCGATCAAAAGGACAAACAAGTCATTTGCAGCAACTGGAGCTAGAAGGAATCATGGAGCTAGAGGGAATCATGCTAGCAGAAATAAACCAGAAAGAAAAAGAGAAATACTGGATGGCCTCACTTATCTGTGGGAAATAGGGAAAACAAACAAAAGACAAGAAAAAGTTAAAACAAACCGACAACAGATCTAAAGCATACAACAAGGGAGGGGGAAGGAGGGTGAAATTGGGGCAATGGGGTAACAGATGAGCAAAAGAGATTAAGATGATGATTCACTGGTGACATGGTGGTGGGAGAACTGCGGGGAATCCAACTGTGTAAAATGTGTGCGTGTGTGTAATCAATAAAAAAAGAAAAGAAAAAATCACAGTCAAAAAAAATTTTCTGCTCTCCCCCCTCTCCTGATTGTGTAGCCCTGGCAAAGTGCTTTGCCTCTTTGAGTCTCTTTTTACCACTTGGAGATAATAGTGATAATTACATCATAGGACTGCTTTAATATTAAATTACTCCATACAAGCACAATGCCCAGTGTCTGGCAAGTAATAAGCACACAGTAAGTGTTAGCCGTCCTTTCTAGTGGAATAATTCTCAGAAAAATCTAAACAAATAGAAGTGTGCAGCATCCTTATGCCTGGAGACAGTCGCTATGGACAAGATGTAGGATGTTTCTTCTGTGTGTATGATGTGTGTGTGTGAAACCAAAATGAGATCTTACTATACACTACACGCTGTTTGTAGCCTGTGTTTTTCATCTCATAATGCATTAGGAAATTTTTCTCCTATCATACCATCACCTGAGCCAACATCATCTTTAATAATTTCCTTAGGTCTGTTCCACAGATCTGCCTCAACTTACAGCCAAACATATTCTTTTTATAAGAGGTGTGGTGCTTACCTATATAAATAGTCCTGTAGCAAACATGTAGTAAAACCTTTGTGCATAGTTTTAATTATTTCCCATAAATTTCTAAGCCTGGAATGGATGGCTTTGAAAACATAGGCATCATTATTAAAGTGCTTGCCAAAATGTTCTGCACCTTTATTCAATAAATTTACATTCTCACCAGTATTGTGTGAGCCTCTTCATTTTACTCCCATCTTCAATATCTGGCATTATACATTGTATAACTATAATGCAAATGTGATACATACCTTATTGACCAGTTATACTTTATTGACTAGTTGTATACACATTTAACACAATTGGATTTCCCTGAGGTTCTCCCACCACCATGTTACCAATGAATCATCTTCTTAATCTCTTGTGCTCACCCCACTGCCCTAATTACCCCCCCTTGCTATAAGCTCTAGATCTGTTGTCAGTTTGTTTTAACTTTTTCTTGTCCTTTTGTTTGTTTTCCCTATATCCCACAGATAATAATAATACTCACTTGTTACTGATAGGTTGAGCATATTGCCACATGTTTGTACTTATTAATATTGATTTATATTTCCCTGTCATTTTCTTATTGATTTAAAGAGCCCTTTATATAAGATAGATATTAATGTCTTTGCTGTTGTATGTTACCAGTATCTACACTTTTTATGTTGTATGTTCATTATACCATTTTCTTAGTGGTGAATAAAGCATTCAGTTCAACTCTAATCAACATAACAAGCATCAAGCCTACTGCCAAAAAAAATTTCTGAAATTTGTCTTCTAATTTACTAGCTATTATCTGAATTATCCAGCCTAGTGCTTAATGTTTTCTTTGGACTTTTCAATTCAGTAATTATATCTTTCTTTTGAAGTCATCTTTCCTAATCTCAGATTGTTTCCTTTTCATAAATGCATTCACCTCATGAATCTCATTAAAAATATGAATTATATGTTTTCTAAAATGTTCTCTCTTTGGCAGTGTTCAATTTCATGTGAGGTGCTTACCTGATTCCTCATTGCTTTTCTTTGTTTGCATGCATTTTTTTGTGTCCTGTTATTTTCTTTATTTCATCTCTCTGGGAGGGTGAGCATAGAAATGCTGAATGTCCTTGCTCTGATATTTCAGCTCCAGATGAAGAAAGGACCCTTTTGGATCTGGGGGAACTTACTGTGTCAGATGACAGGTCCTGTTCCCTGTAGATATTTGGGAGAGGGACAGATCAGACAGCCGCCTAAGAGACTGTTCTTCTGTCCCGTGGAGGGGCATCTTTCCCACACTGCTTTTATGCATCTTAAAGTGAGAAGGAGCTCATGTCCCTCTCTCCTAGCTGGCACAGTGTCCTTCTGTTGAGGCAGGAGTGGCATATACTGGCCACAGCAAATGGAATGCAGGCACCATGCTCCAGAAACTGGCATCTCATATTCTTGAATGTGGGTTGGAGTTGGTGACCCTCATCAGTTCCTGATGGGGTGACCCAGTATTGTGAGTGGGATTCAGTTGGAGTTCGCACTGATTGGTCACAAAGGGGATCCATACCCATTTATATATTTTACAAAGTGTGAAGTCCCAAATGGTTTTAGACGGTGCATAGTTGAGGCATCTATATTCAGTTGTACTCTGGCAAAACTGTTCTCTTGTCAGTGCTCCTTTGCTTCTTCAGATGATTGCCAAAAAAAAAAAGTCTTTAAGGTGTTGGTATATGCTTTGCACACTTTAGCACCTGCTGCAGATTTTAGCAAGGAGGGCCAGGCATTGGGCAGAGCAACTCCATGGATTTGCACTTGGGTTATATTGAACTACAACTATTTATTATGTTGCAGTTACTTCCTGCTTGTAGCAATTGATATTGGCTTTCTTATAAGAAAGTGGTATGGTGCATCTTATTAAATTCATTATGAAAGAACAACTTAGTGGGAAAACATGAAGTCGATAATATCCAAATTCAGCAAAATTCACAAAGGTGACTAGAGTTTGCCAAACATTGTTCTATGTTTTCTTACTATTTAATCTGTGAAAATTCCTGCAAGTTCCTGCCATGTGGCTAGCATACTTCTTGGTTGCCAGCAAATATACAGCTGTTCTCTTATTTTTGTATTTCTTTTGGTAATTTCAGTGGAAATTTGAAAGGAGAGATTTGAATATTAAATGTGGAGATTTAGAGGCTCAAATTGTCATCTGTGGTTTGAATCACCTATCTTATTTTTAGAAGCTGCCTGAGAAGATTAGTGAATGGAGAAAAATTACGAATCTGGTTAGGAAGTCTCTTTGGAAGTGAAGAGTTTGATGATCTTTTTCTTCCACCAACTCAAATGCCTTTGGAACAGCTCTTTTCCTCCTTCACTCCCATCTCATTATTTGACTAGATCTTTGTTGTCAGGAAACCAACTGAAGTCATCATGTTTATTATGTTAATGTTAATACCAGTAATAATGAGGATTCTGCCTTTTCTTGAGCACTCACTAAATGCAAGTGTGCTTATCATTCTATACTCATCATCATAATTCAGCTACACAATCATCCTATGGAAAAAAAAGAGGAAACTTTTCCGCCAATTCAGAGATAAAAAGAACCGAGTTTCAGAGAGCCTTCCAAGCTTATTCAATTATCCAGAGAGGCAAGGGCAAATGTCCTGGTTTGGACCTGGCCATTTGGCTCTGGAACTTGTGTGCTTAACTATGAAGGGATGCCATCTCTCACCCCGGGAAGGCTGCTGCAGAGAAGGCATCTTCAAGTCCATCATCATTCAGATGCCAGATGCTGCCGAGTGCCAAGGCACCATCATGTGTAAGGGCAAGTGGTGGGCATGTCAGGAGAGTGTGCCTGGAACACACCAACAGTGGGAGACCTCCGTAGACATCTTTCAGAATAAGAAAGTGTGTAATGGACAAGAACAGAGTACAGTTAGTACAAGCACTTGAAAGTGTACCTAAGAAAACTGCATCCAGAGAGTGATAGAAAGAACTCTGCATCCTATAAACACATTATATACATTTTTCTCAGATATCCATGATATAGTTAAAAAAATACAAAGTGGATCTGGCTACAAATACACATACACACCCCCTTCACTCACTGCATTTTAAACTTTTTTTCATAGTCTTTTTCTGAGCATCATCAGCGTCACATGCAGTACAGTCATCAACTCTATCCTACCCTTTTGTCTCTCTTTAGGTTTAAGTTACTGAGTCAGGAGGAAGGCGAGTACTTCAATGTGCCAGTACCACCAGAAGGAAGTGAAGGCAATGAAGAGCTGCGGCAGAAATTTGAGGTGAGTCCCCTCCCTCCCTCCTTCCCTCTTTCCCTCCTTCCCTCCTTCCCTCCCTCCCTCCTTCCCTCCTTCCTTCCTTTCCTTCCTACCTCCCTCCCTCCCTTCCTCCCTCTCACTACTCTGCTCCCCCCTTCCCAGTGAGAACTAGTCAACTCTGCCCCTGCGTTGTTTTCCTTCTTTTGGTGTGGTTTCTGCTAAGACCTTTGAAGAGTGTACCTTTGCATTGTTATTCTGTTTCCCAGAAAACTCCTATTTATCCTTCAAGAGTGCAGTGGACATTCTCTTGTCCTGAGAGGTCATCCATGCCTTCTTGTCCTCATTAGACTCAGACCTTTCTGCATAGTTCATTCACTAGCAGGTCTTTTTGGTGATGGTTTGCACTGGGATAGGAGCAATGTGAATAAAGAAGTGGACTGAGTAGTGGTGTATTTTGGAGGCTGAGTCAGATAGGCTTGCTGAAGGATGGGATCTGGATCTGGATCTATTAGTAGGACAGTGAGTGCCATAATGTTAACAAACAGAATTGATTGTGCTGGTGATCCCATGAATAATCTGTATATGTGTATTATGGAAGAAAAAAAACAGAGCCTTTGGCTTTGACCTTGGACTATAATTGTGGCTTGCTTCTACCTCCAACAAACCCCTTCCTTTCTGTGGAGCCAAATAAACCCCATTTTCAGCCATATAAGAGTACCAGGTGTATAGGACACATTCCAGTTTTTCAAAGGAAATGCTTCAGGGAAGATGGGTTTGAGTGCTTTCATTATATGTGCATTGAGCAGTTTTAAAGTAGGTTCATAAGGGAAAACACATTTTGTTCATGCAAACTCAATATACTGAGTTTGATTGGGAAATCATCCATTCTAGATAAGCAATGATGGCCTACCAATCCTGAAAAAATGTATAAATTAGCTAAACTGAAATAGATTATTATCATTGCTATTCATCAAATAATCACACATGTCCCCTCCCCCACTCCTCAAAATTATAAACAGATAAAGTTCTGTGAAAGAGAGTTTCATGACACACATAAGAGGGAAATACAGCTGTTTAGGAGAGGGTAGGGAATGTGTCTTTGAGGAAAGAATGAGGAATGTGTCTTTGAGGAAAGGACAACTAGAGGGTGGTGTGTGCAAAGGCCCTGTGGTAGGGAGGCATATAGCAACTGTGTGAATCTGGAAAAAGTCCAGTGTAGCTAGAACAGAGAGAACCAGGGTAAGTTCAAGGCCAGGCAGGGGAAGTGAGTAGAGATCAGAGCAGAAGAACTTTACCAACTCTGCCAGAATTTTGGCATTTATCCTAAGAGTTACCACTTTCCCCCTCAGCTTAACAGAATTAGCTCTTGAATCTTAGCCCATGTTTGAGCTTGTACCCACCATAAAATCTGGCCTGTGGTGTGGTTCTGACCCAGAGGTATGTCCCATCGTGGAAACAAGTGGAATAAATACAACAGCTTGGACTTATTTACCCTTCTTTGGTGAACTTATAGCGGAGGGTGATTCCCACAGTGCTAACTCAGCACCAGTAAGAGGACTGTTTCCCCACAAGAACTGAGAACGGACTCATGGACACTGTTGGTTAGGCCAGCAAGACCTCTAGAGAATGCCTCAATCCCTTCCTTCAACTTTCTGGTGAAGGTTTATCTGTTGTGTTGAAAATGTAATATTGTGGTTGAAGTAACAAGGCCAGTATTTTCTTGTACAAAATGAAGCCTCAGTTTTGCAAAATGATTTCTTCCATCCTAATGCAGCCAATGTGACATTTCAGAACACCAAGGAAAACCTTTCCTACATGAACAGAGCATTAGTCTGGACCATTATTGGTTTGAAGTAAAGAACTGTTTTATCTGCTTGAAACAAAATGTGTCCTTTTAGTTCTAGCAAGAGTCTGCAAATGTTTGTTTATGCCTGAATTATAATCGCTCCACAACATAGTTGTTGATTAAAAAAGTGTTTCCAACAGACTGAAAATTGTTCTCAGACACAGAGAAATTTCAGTTGACCTTGAACGTGAGAAATGTAATCCCTGTGCAATAACCAATTAGCACCCAGAATGACTCAGAAATTACTTTCAAGCCTCTTATCTAGAGAAATTCTGAGTGACAGGAAAATCGAGCTGCTGGAACTGGGGTAATAGAATTTCATGGTGGGGTGAGCTTGGTGGAGTTAACACATGTGGTAGATTCCAGAGCTTTGGGCTCTGTTTGGGAGCTTTCTGTTGACCCTGGGCTGGCCCAGGTTAGAGAAGACTCCATTTTGCATAGTTCAGGATGGGTTTTTTTTTTTTTTTTGGACTATTTTAGACTTTTAAAAAATGTATTTGGTAAAATGTTTCCTCCATTGCACTTAATACTTAGAAACATTTTCTCATTTTAGTCAACCTCATGATAACTGTGTATGGCAGATAGGTATACCACTGCATTGTTCATGAACAGATGTGGAAAATGAGGTCCAGAGAGCCAGGCAACTTTCCAGTGTCCCAGTGCTAGTCACTGTCTTGTGTTGAGTTCCCCCAGAAACAGACGAAGCATTCAGGCATGAGTAGTTTCTTGGGGAACTGATCCCTGGGAGCATTCCACAGTGGCGAGGGTAGGGAGGGGATGCAGGAGAAGGATGCAAGTAGAGAAGTCTGTGTCATCCAACCAGGTGTTGTTGTGGGCAGCTGGGTCAGGATGGTGGGCCTTGAAGGACTGTGAGCAGTCAAGGACCGGAAACGGAAGGACTTCCTCCCAGCTCCCTTTCCATGGCTGGTGGAGAGTTGCTTGGTGCGGGGACAGGGGGTGGGGGGGCTTATAACCTTGCAGCCTGTTATCTCCCTGGCTGGTGGGCTATCTGGCTCCTGTCCTCAGGAAGTGAGCACTGGCAGGGGCCAGAGGCACCAGGGTTTGCAATAAGCACCCCAGATGCAGAGGTGAGAGAGTGCAGAGGGTCTTGGTGGGCGCCCTGGGCCATAGCTGTACCTTATAACCGAGTCTGTTCAGGCAGTTTGAGGCCCAGCACTGCCCCTGCCTCACTGAGTGGCTGTTCATAAGTCACTTTATCTCTCTGAGCTTGTGATTTCCCATCTGTGAATTGGGGAGTTATAACACTTCTTACCTCATAAGGTTACGTGAGGATTGAATGAGGTCATGCATTTAAAACAGTGCCCAGCATGTCCCAGCGCTAAAGTGTCTAGGTTGTCATGATCAGCTCCACCCTTGGGAGGGAAGAAGTTCAGGAAGGCTCCCTTTGGGCCATGGAAGGGCTAGGGGGTTGGGAAGCCTTTGTGAGGATGCCTGGCCTATGAGGTCACTGTCTTCCCTGAGAGTAATCCTGAGTGCCTGGAGGAACTCTTTGATGGGTGGGGAGAGGAGGGGGGTGAGGGGCAGGGTGGAGTGGACAGGGAGTTTGTAACTTAAACCAGAAGAGGCATTAAGATTTGAAATGGGGCCCAGGGACCAGGTTGCTGAGTCTTCTGCCCTTTGGAAGGAGCTGGGTGGGGCTGTTTCAAAGCACAGTCTGTTTTCTCTTTTAGCATCAGGTCCAGGACTCTAAATTGTGCACATGAAAAGGCAGCCATTAGTGAGCTTCTGTTCCTGAAGGCATATCCCAGCCAGAAAGATAAAGGGTCCTTTTAATTTGGAGCTCAATTTAAACATGTTTGCTCTTTGATGGTGTATTTGCAGGGCATGAAGTTCCTGGATATCACAGGACATTCAGGGGTACAGGACAGGGTTCTGGTCCTACAAAGGCTTGCCGTGTAGAGGTCACAACCTCAGATGCTAAGCCAGGACAAAAGAGTATACACTCTAGAAAGGAAAGCTTTTCACTCTCATACTCTTGACACCAAATGTGTGGGATTTCCTTTCCAAGGAATTCTCTAGTTCTCTGAGATACCAAACTGGAAGAATTTAACTCAGTTCTGACACTAGCTGGAGTTACCACAGCTCCCACAGGTTAAGAGCTCAGTCCCACAAGACTGCCCCCTACTTCAGATGTCAGGCACACCAGTGGGCTCCCAGGTTCCCACACTTCTGTCTGACTTTGCTACAGATCAGGGTTCCGTGAACTGCTGCTCAGATTTGATAACTTCCTGTAATGGTTCCAAGAATTGAGGATTGTTGTATGATTATATGATAAAGGATATAGCTGAACAGCCAGATGAAGAGATAACATAGGCTAGAGGAAAAACCTGGGCCTCATCCATCATTTCACCCAGTAAAGCATTTGTCCAGAAACCGTATTTGTTGTCAGGGGAACTGGAAAAGGACACACATCCTATGCTCTGGCAGAGTTTCTAGTCTGTTGAGGGAAGCAAGTCATCAATCATCATCCAGCATAAATGGGGGGGGGGGGAGTGAGTGAGTGAAGGAAACAAATATGCACGCCTAATCCAGACAGAAAATCAAAGAAGTTTCTTGGAAGTGAGGATGGGGGTAACTACGTTGGCAGAGGGGGGAGGATAACCATCTCCACAGCAGGTGCGAAAGTCCTGAGATAGTCAAGGGAGTGAAAGAATGAAGCTGGAGTTCAGGGAAGAAGAACCCAAGAAATGCTGAGGTTGGAGAGCCAGGAAGTATCTGTGCCATGGACCGGCTGTGCAAGGAAGACCACTAAGTGCAGGCTTTAGGTAGACAGGAAAAACTCAGGCAGGCGAATGATGATCACAGACACGAATTCAGTGAGCAATGAAATCTGCTGGTTTATTTTAGGTTTTCAGGCCGCTTTTTATATTGTTTAAACGAGCTACTTTAACATTCCATGAGGAGGGGCATCTCATGAGTACGTGAGTGCATTATCTCAGTGAGAGACAGTAATGAGCGCGTGAGGGCAATTATCATTGAGCGCGTGAGGGCAATATCATTGAAAGACAGAAATCAACATCTTAACAGAAAATAGATTATCATTAGATACTACTAAACATTCCTAAGCAATCATTTTTAGGGAATTAGGATAACTAAGTTGGTTACAAGTCACCCAAGGTTATTCCTTGGCTGTAAAGCTTATCTAGTTCTTCCAGTTCTCCTTACCTCGAGCTCCTTCTAGTATCTCAGTGATTTTTCACAGAGAATCTAATTAAAATAAAGAATCTGACGACAGGGCCCCCATATTTTCCTTAATAATGATGCAGTTCATGACTTCAGCACTCCTACACCTGGGGTCCGGGGAGCTATGCCCCTAGGGTCCCCTGATTTCAGGTCAGCTCCCAGTTTGTTCCTCCTGCGGGAGGCAGAGAGCTTAACTTGTAAAAGGTTTAGATTACAAGTTTCTCATCTCTGAGATGGGCTCCCATAGATCTGGTCATACTGGGTCATCTAAACTGGTGTAAGCACCGAGGTCTTTATTCTAAAAGTAATGGGTTACTGCTGAAGCTTTTCAAGCTCATGGTGACTCAGTTGGGTATGAAGAAATGGTAACTCATTGGCTGGGTCAAGCCCAGTGTGGCAGGGACCAAGGTGGCTATCCAGGTGAGAGGATGGCAAGGCATGTTGGTGAAGACGGAAGAAGTTAATGAGTCCTAGAGGCAGCTGGGAGTTAAAAATGCCAGATGAGACCCGAAGCACCAAAGATGGTCTCCAGGCCTGTAGAGTGGATGTTTGGCTTTGCTTTCCCTGGGTTGCAGGCACACATAGAAGGAAACATGGCTGGTGGTATGGGCACATGTCTTCCTACAGAGGCCTCCCCATAACTAATGATTTTTTCCTGTGTGGTTTCCCTCCAGAGGGCCAAGATTGCTCAGGGGACCAACAAGGCTCCCGAAGAAAAGACGACCAACACCATATCCAAATTTGACAACAATGGGAACAGGGACCGGATGAAATTGACTGATTTCAACTTCCTGATGGTGCTGGGAAAAGGCAGCTTTGGCAAGGTACAGTATGGCTTGGGCGACACCCATATTGGAACAGCATACAAGGCACACACATTGGCTGTTAGAGCAGAGCTTACCATCCAGTACAGGAGAGAGTATATAATGAATATCATGCGTATAATATAATGAATATTATCTAATGAATATAATCCAGTGTATAATGAATATCATGAAGGAAAATCATAGAATGCTGTGCCCTATGTGCATCAAGAGGAGTCCTTCTTTAGGATGTGACATAGAAGACCTGAAGGATAAACATGAAGTGGGTCATGTACTCAATAAGTGGGAGAAGAACATTGCCGTCAGAGGGCATAGCAAGTGCAAAGGTCCTGTGGTAGGGAAGGACCTGGTACACCTGACCTACCATCAGAGAGTGTTGAGGCCAAAACCATAAGCAAGGTGGAAGGGAGTAGGATGTGAGACTGCAGAGATAAATAGGAGTCTGATCATGAGCTGTGATGAGGAGTTAGGGTTCCATTCATGTTGCAATGGGAAGCCATGGAAAGTTTTTAAGCAGGGAAGTAACACTGATTTGCCTTTTAAAAAAGATCACGCTTGCAGCCAAGAGTGAAAATGATTCCTTTCAAACAGCAACACAGTTGAAGGATGACCCTGGGACTCATAGAATGATTCTGAATGTTTTTATAGATACCGGGAGATGCTGTTTTACTGAACTTGAGATTGTGTTATAAGTATTCCTGTCTTGTTTAGTGTTGTTTGGTGTCTTTTAATCCCTTAGTGTGCCACAAATATGTCTAGTATAAATCTCATACTGTGAACTCAGGTGTGCAAAAAATATAAATTTCTTCCCTGTCTTGGTAGCTTTCACCAAGAATCTGGGAGTTATCTCTGTCATGTGTAACCGGTAAGTGAAGGCTGACAGATCCTCCCCAAAGCATGTCAGCAATTTACTGACTTCGCATCCTCATTCATGCAACTTTCATCTAAACTATGTCTGCCACTGAGACCTCTGCAGAGGTTACCCCAAGCCCCACCCTCTTGTTACCTGTCTCTTGTTACCTTTCCATTTGGCAACCATTGTTACTTTTTAAAACTTACATGAGATCAAATACTCTGTTCTGAAACCCTCCAGTGATAACATCAGGATGAATTCAATCCTGCGTCCTTGGCTTAGGACCCTTGTTCTCTGCTTGACCACTTCTTTATCTTTTGCCCATAATCCTCTCTGCTTGGGCCAATGGGCAGTTTTTTTGATTCTTTTTTCAAACATACAAACTTTCTCCCTTAGAGCTTTTGTCATGTTGGCTTCTTCCTGTAATTCCCATCTCAGCTTAGATGTCATCCTTTCCGAGAAGCTTCCCCAGCAGTGCTCAGAACCACTCATTCTTTGCCATGACACCAAGCTCCCTTCCAGCACTCACCACTTGATACTACTTTGGTTTTATCCATTGACTTTTTCTTCTCATTCTGAGATCCGACCTCCCTAAGAACAGGGACCCTCTCTGTTCTGTTCGTGACTGTAAGGCCTGGGCTGAACCCCTGCATTTTTTTCTGTCTGGGGATCACAAGGGAATAGGGGATCTGGGGTGGTGGCCACATGGAGTGAGGCTAGAGAATGGGAACACATCAGACCACTGTACAACCCCAAATAGCAGACAGCAGTTATAATGGTCGTGGTTCACATCACTGTGCTTTTTGCCAGCAGCTCTGAGGGACCTGGGTGTGGAGAAGGAGATGATGGGGGAGGATCAGTACTCCTGAAGGAGATGATGGGGGAGGATCAATACTCCTCTATTTCAGTAATAGAGGAGTTAAAGATTCTGCAAAGAGGGTTGACACTGCAGATCTAGCGGAACCCAGTAAGAGTGGACTCAATAATGACAAAAACAGGCATCTAGACTGCATTAAAATGGTTCCTAACCTGTATAGCAAAAAGTCTAGAGGTCAAGTGATAAAACCCAATGGGTAGGGTCAAGGGATTTAACATTCAAGAACTAGCACTAGATTCCAAAGATGATAAGGCGTTTTCATGATGACAAGGAGGAAAGGGGCAGTGAAGAACAGGTTCTAATAAGCTGAGGCTGTTGGGAGTTTTCAAAAAAAAATTCAATTATATTCTTAATATAAGCTCACGTGGTTCATGATTAAAATGATATTAAGAGGATAAATATTGAGAAGTCTTGTGCCCGGCCAAGTCCATATCCTTCTGTCCCTCTTGCTGCTACTGCTCTCCTGTGCAAATACTTTAGTTCATCTAATTTGCATCTTTGCCTTTCCTTTATGCTAATTCAACAAATATAAATATGCATTTTTATTCTCATTCTTATTAACTCAAAAGTTACCATCCTGTATGCATAGTTCTGTACCTTTTTTGATCACTTCATTATTTTAAGATTAAGGGATGAAAGATTAGGAGGGCCTCATGGAAAGAATTGGAGTTGGGGGCAGGTGGGTAAAGAACTAGGAGAATGGGTCATTGAAGAACCAGGAAGACATGAGAGAGAATGGATCATCTGTTTCCATGGAAACCATTATAATAATTGAGAGTTCTGTTTCAAGCTGGGGATATGGCATCAGATAAATTACAGATGAAAACAGCAGTATGTCATGAAAGCAAACTAGAATAACAAAAATCTCTGTCATCCTTTGAAACATAGAGTAACCCTTTGTAACTCTCATTTTGCCAACCATAGTTTAACATGGGTCTATGTCTGAATGCTGCTTACAACATCTGACAGTCTTAGTAGGTGCATAGCTCATTCCCGTGACACAGAAACCCCTGGCAGCTGTTCCCGGCCCCTTTGCAAAGATAAAGAAATGGACCTTTGGTTACTCTGTTTACACCTCCCTTCCCCCAGGTCCACTGTCTTAGATCTGGCCTAGAAAACATGCTCTTAAGTGCTGTAATAATTTGTAGCGCGACTAGGGAGTGACACCAGCATTTTGCTGAGACCTCTGAAAATGAAACAAGGGAGAAAAGTAAGTGTGAGGCCATTGAGTTCCAAATGAGTAAGCTCTGTTTCACAATATTTTTAAAGAACAATCTGAAGAGCTCGCTCTCCTGAACAGGTGAGAGTTTACCTGGAGATGGAAGCCTCCTAGGACTTCTGTCAAGAGTGTTCAAATGCATTCTTTACTGATGTGTTAGTGTTTATTTTTATACTTTTATCCCTCCCTCTATTTTCTGTGATTTCTTGAGCCTTTGATTCAGCTTTGACAACTGCTAATTTTTTCAGGGATTGAACTTCTGTGGTAGTTGAGTGATAACTGGCATTAAAATTATGTTCCAAAGTGGATAGCTGTGGATTGTCCAGATTGGTTATGTAGGTGGACCTGATAGTCAGGTACATGATACACAAGTACAACTCTTTACACCACAAACTTGCCTCCTCTCACCCTGATGTGTTGCCACAATTAATGTCTATTAAATAATCAGTGCCAATATTGCTTACCTCTTGGGACTTCAAATTGTGTCAGTGATTGGTATGACCCAAGCCTTTTTGAAAAACTAATCAGAAAAGTTTGAATGGAAGAGTTTCTGATTCTTTTGTACTGCCCACTCTTGTCCCTGGAGGGTACTGTTCAAATGGAGGGTGGTCTGGGGGAGAGGTACAGAGAGGCAGATGCATGCTGTGTAGAGGTGGGACTAATACAGGTACCGTGTTCTTTTAAACCTAACAGCACAAAAGATCTATATAAAAAATCTACCGTGGAAAATGACCAGTAATAGAAAAAAAATAGCCCAAATGTTCAATGGTGTGAAAGTTAGATACATTCAAAAGAAAGGCCCCCCGTCTCTCTCTCTCTCCCTCATTCTCCTCTCTCTCTCAAACACACCTATCTATCTATCTATCTATCTATCTATCTATCTATCTATCTATCTATCTATCTATCTATCTATCTATCTATCTATCTATCTATCCATCCATCCATTTATCCATCTGTTTGTCATCACAGAAAGATGCCTCTGACATAATTTTGTGTAAAATAGAAGTAAATCACAGGACATTATGATGAGTAATATGTAATAAACTCTACAAAGACTCATTCTCTTTATGTAACTTATTCATGGTCCCAAACCTCATTAAAATTTTTCCCCTAACATTTTATTGTGGGGGAAGAAAGGTAAATATGGGAAAGTCAAAAGAATTTTACAATGAACATCCATAATACCCAGCATTTCGATTTTATAATTCCTACTTGACTCTGTTTTGCTGCCTCACATGTCCTAGCCACCTATCTGTCCCTCTCTCAACTTATCTTTAATGTATTTCAAAGTAAGTTGCAGACACTGGTATACTTTATATCTCAACTCTTCCACATGCATATCATTTAACTAGAATTCAATATTTGTTTTTGATAATTTTTTAAGAAAAAATTTACATGCAAAAATGCGCAAATAAGTGTATCGTTCTATGAGCTCTGAAAAATGAATAATTTAAAACCCAGTGGGGGTGTAAATGCTAATCAGAAAATCACACTGGCAGATGTAAAGTGCAACCGTGATGTTGGATAGGAGCCGTGAGTGCCTGAAGGAATGGGATTGTCTCTTGTTGAAGTCAGTGAAGGCTTGCACAAGCAAGGGCCCCTGAGTTCTAGCTGCAGGGTGAGTGAAGTCAGCTCTGCCAAGAGGGAGGGAGACCGTGGAAATCTTAGACTCTCTTCTCTTCCTGGTATTGGCCCCAGCCCCCAGTCAGGCATTGGTCAGAGTACCCACACTCATTTATTAATTACAGAGGATTCAATTGCTGTAAAAAGAAAATAAACCCCCAAATGATACAGATTCAGAAACAACTTGATTCGTTTGATTTTCATTCATGTAACAATCCAAGATGGGTGTTCCTGGCTTCACTCACTCTCTCCAAAGGTTGAAGAAGAAGGAATCTTCGTTCCTTCCTGCTTATCTAGCTCCATTAGCCCCTAAGACCTTGTTTTGTCTACATTCAGAAGGTGGAAAGGGGAAGAGACTATGGAGGCAGAATGAGTTGCTTCCTGAAAGCCTTCATTTGAAAATGACATCCATCACCCCTGCCTTCAGGCTCTCAAGGGGCTAGTTACATGGCCAAACCTCAGTGCAAGGGAGGCTAGGAGAACAACTGTGGAAATCTTGCAGTTTCTACCACACTCCCGACTTTTCATCTCTGCTTGAAATTTTTCTTGGGGATTCAAAAGACCTTCTGACTTTTCCCTTTGGAGCTCCCAGTTTGTCATGCCCCACAAACACAAAACTTCAAACTCTTCTCGGTGACATTTCCTTATGTTCAAATCATGGAGCATGCCAGGTGTTAGTGCTGCTTTTCCTGAAGCCTAGTACAAGCCAGAAATAAATCAAGTAGGAAGAAGTCAGCAGCTTATGAAAATAAAAGAAAAAAGTGGAAAGTGCTTCCAAACTGGGTACCCAGGTATTAATATTTATTACTTCTCAAAGTCCCACCTGGAATTGTTGCTTTATGGCCATGTAAGATGATCTACAGTCAAAAGCTGAGAGGAGAGAGATCAAACCACTGAACCTTCTCTCCTAGTACATGACTTGCCTAGACTAAATCCCAAGAGATTGGTGACATGTCGTGCCTGAGTGTCACTAAGGAGAGCTTTGAGAATTAGACAGGAACCTTCTCCACCAAGGGACCCCAGGGTACCAAATGGTGCATGTCACTCTCCAAGGTGCTGAAGCTCAAAATTCAGATACAAGTTTCAGATACAAAATTCAAACTACAAGGGGGTTGACTGTAGTCTTGGCGAAGTTTCCCAAGTATAGGTGCATTTATTTTAATTATTTTGTGTATCCCACTTTTTAAATATTTTTCTTTTAAAATTTTTTCTTACTTTTATGATTGTCTTACAACCTTGGTCATCATATTTGTGTAATTATTGTTCCCCTTATGTATGATCCTCCCTTTTCTCCCTTGTCGGTTTAGTTAGCAGCAATACGTGGGAAATCACAAGGTTGGTATACCCGTTACATGTCTATTTTAATATATTTTAGATGAGTTATTAAAATAATTTTGTCCTTTCACTGCCAATGGTTTAATTGCCACATTTTGTGAAAGATTGTCTTAAAACCTTACATTCACGTGATAATTTGGCTCTTTAGTTGTCATATTGAATTTCTAAGATGAGGGCTTTGCCTACATTTCTGGTACAGAAGTCTCTGATCTTCCCAGCTCCCTGTAATCTTTCCTTTAGGTTAGGCGCATGTTCAACATTTCCTATATCCTTAAATATCTTTTCTGTGATCTTGATCCTCCCTTCTCTGTCCTTTGCATCTACCCAAAATCAAACAGCACTTTTGAAACATGCTGCTTCCACTTCCTCCTCACCTGCCCCTGCCTTCACCTTTTGCACCACAACAATTTCCCTCAACAACTTTTGAAGCACCTGTCTGCCCAGTGGTCAGTGATCTCCTAACTCCTGACTTTCTAGTTCTGAGCTCTAGACATCATGACTGCTATGGTAGCAGAAGGTAGGCATGAGGAAAAGGAAATGGCACTCTTATTTATATATACACTTTTATAAAATATATACACTATGTCAGGGAGGACTCATCACTTTTATATTAGCTACACACTGACAGGCACACTTAAGAATTTGTTTATCCAAGATGTAGTTCTTGAGCATCTACTGTATGCCTCTAGGTACAGAGGAAATGGCTGTTGTCAACAACAACAACAAAATACTTGTCCACATGGAACAGATACTCTAGTGGTGATGAGCCCATCTATCATTTTTGAGTCCTTATCATGTATTGGGCTCTGTTGTAAGTGCTTTATATGTAGCTACATTCCTCTATAATGTAGCTTCTATAATCCACATTTTACAGATGAGCAAATAAGGTACAGAAAGTTGAAGCAACAGGTTGAGGAATCACACAATGAGTCAGTGGTACTTTGCAGGCCAGGTTTTTGTGACTATGGTCTTTTGCCTGCTTGACACTTCACACTTGCCATGTGTTCCTCACTCAACAGGGGTTCCCTTGTGCTTTGCAAACTTGTTCTAGGAAGACAGAAATTCTTCTTTCTCCCTTTCCCCCTCTCTTCTTTGTCCATCTGAACTGAATTTGAGTGCCTTGCTTTTACTCTGAGTCTCTGCCATTAGACTGACCCTGTGCCATATTCTGCTCCATCCCCATTGCTTCCAGTTTTTTTTTTTTTAGCTCATACTGACTTCCAGGGACCATGCTGTGGATTTACATGCACTACATCACACACACAGTTCTCCCCACAGCCTTGCAAAGTAGTTGCTGATATTAATGGCACTATTCCTAGATGGAAATTATAAGTCAGAGAGATTGCGTGACTTCCTCAAGATCACATAGCTGGGAGGAAGTAGTCCCAAGTTTTGACATTTCCTTCCATCTCTAACAGCACTCAGTTCTTCTTTGGGGTCTACTCATTACCAAATTGTCAGTCTCTTCCTTGGAATAGCAGTGTCAAGAGCATTGCAGAGCTGTATGATGACATTGGTGGGTTCCTCCTTCCACCATGAGAAAAAAAGTTAAAAATTCTATCTTATGACTGCATTGGGATAAAGACAGCTATGTTAGTTTTATATGTAATTTTTCCTCATACCTAAAAGTTCATTTTTTTCTTGTGATTTTAAAAGAAATCAAAATGCTTTCTGGAACCCCTAAGAGGGTGTGACTCTCAGCACTTTGCCTAGGGAGCAAGGTGAACACTGATCACTAGGATGGGCACCCCCACAGCCCATCTCTGAGTCACCCCCTAACTTGTCTCCCCTGAAGCCAGTGAGGTGCTTAACTAGCATGTGCTCGGGTTTGGGCACAAGAGAAGTAGGGAGTCATCCTCCAGTGCCCGAACCTTCTGCAGAACCTGGACACGGTACTGAGTTATGGCAGGAAGAAATGGCCAGAGATTAAAGGCAGTTTAGTTCAAACCTGTAACAAAGGCTTTTTCTAAAGTCTCTGAGCTTCTGCTGTGGGAGTGTATCCTAATTTTAATCTCATTAGTGGTGTGTGTTCACACGCACACATGTACGCACATACATCAGATGTGGTTATATAACCTACAGACAAAGGCACTTCCCTTGACTTTGACCTGCTCTATCTTCCAACACCATATGGTGAGTTCCCTTATCATATGATTTCAGATCACTCAAAGCCGTCGCTACCTGTTCTCTTAATCCTCTTGCAGAGAACCTTTGACATTTGCTGTCTGATCTTGGATTCTGCTTTCTGGTTCTCTCCCAATTATGCCACCTTCCTCCCAGCCCCCCATCTTTCATATGCAATTCGAGTGCAGCATATTTTTGCCAACTCATCTTCCTACAGCATTGAACGGCGCTTCCACTTTCCTGATTCTTCCAGGTCTGTCTTCAATGAAGCGACTTACTGCTTTCCTATAACCCTTGCAGTCACACCTCAGAAGATGCAAATTACCGAACAAGAAAATATGAATGTTCATTCCTCCCCAAAATTAGCTATATCAAAGAAAGTGAAATATCTAGACCTGTTTTACAGTTCTCTGCCCTGTGGCCACAGTGAGCAAAGGTGGTATTTTCTGCAACAATGCAAAATGCTTCAGAGTATCTTACAGCAGCCAAGGATCAGGGTCCAGCTGGAATGAGGAAACTTCCAGAAACCCACAATCATTGCCTCCATGTTGAGGTTTCCTGACCTGCCATCCTTGATCCTGCTAACGTCTCTCTGTTGATAGGTATCAGTGCCAACTCTCTCAATCTTATGTCAATTCTCAATTCCCATGTTGAATTCTCAAATCTAGAATATTCCAGAATTCAAAAATACCAGGAAAGAGAATCTGATGAGCTACCATGGCTCTGGGATCCTGCTGATTCAATGAACTGTGACCAGGGTGGTAAAGAGTGCGTTTTCCAGACTTCCATCACAGGGAGTATAGACAGATTCTGAAATGTCCTATGGGCAGTTTGTCTAAGGGAAGAATAAAAATAACTGTCTGGTCCACAGGCCACCATGACAATTTCCCTTTAGCCTTGAACACATTGCCTGAAGCTTTGGGGGAAATAAGACAAAGCTAAAGCTAGTCCTTCTTTTGAAGGGCCAGAGAGAGCCTATTCACATAGCCACTGTGTCCCAAGTGATCATTCATAGCCCCTTGGTCCAATTATTGTGCTGTCATCTCTCCTGCCCCTCCACCCCCACATTCATCTCCATTGAATCTTTATGTGCTATTTCAGAAACTCACAGTCCTGTTAAGATGCACCTCTGGTTACTAACAGCATCCCTCATCATCTTGTCTACAACAAACATAATAGCAGAATCTGTGGGTTATCATCATCCCACACCCATGGTAAATATTTCAGGTGGTCACGGATGGCCAGAAAGCTCTCCACTCATAAACCAAACACGAGGGGCTTGGGATTAGTAAAGCCAGGTTGATTGCAAAAGCAGGTAAGCTGATAAAGAGGGTCTCACCTCTTTTTCTCAAGAATCTGCCCCCAATTTCCAGGTAAGGGGCTAGGGTTTTCCTAACTCAGTGCAGTGTGGGGAGAGATGAGTTTTCTGTGGGTCAGCATGACTGGACTGTTTCTGGGCTGGGAAAGTTCTTTTCACTTCTGTGCAACTCTTCAGTTCTGTCCAGGAGGAACAGTGGCCACTAGTCATGGTTTCATGGTGTTTCTTATGTTTTCAACTCATAACAGAAGCAACTCAAAAGGGGGGAGATTCCTGCTGGGAGGTTGGTTTGAAGCCATTTTAGAGGAGTTCATAGGTTAGCAACTGGAGCAGGGCAACTGTGTTCAAAGGTTGCAAGCATGGCTACCCTGTAGCAACTTGTGCTTTCAGCTCTTGGGTTGTGCCCTCATTTCAACCCCACACACTCCACCTGCTGCAGTTTCACCCTATGCCTTGGCCTCACTCTCTGCAGAAGTGGCTCATTTATCTTGAGTGCTGAGAACTTGTCTTCTTGCTTCCTACCATTGCTCATTTAATCCTCACTGCGATTTTCAGAGGCACGTACTGTTTTTATTTCCATTTCATAGGTGAGGGTTCCATTTTACAAGACTCAGAATGATGAGTGACCTGTAGCATGATGACAGCAGACACTGGTCCAAACCCTGGGAGTATAGCTCCCAGCTGTGTAACCAGTAAACCACATAGCCTCACTGCAATTAATGTTTGGCCTCCTGCCTCAGACAAAGCCCGCCTCTCTCTCTCAGCCCCTTCTCTCCTCTCTCCCATCTCCCCTCTCTCCCTCTCTTTCTCTCCCCCTCTCTTTTTCTCTTCCCCCTCCCCTCTCCCCTCTCCCTCCCTCCTCTCTCTGGAGGCTTGTGGGAGATTTCCTTTGTGCAGCCTAATTGTTGACTGAATGGTGGGCTGTTAAGGGTTGCCTTGCACTTTCTTTTGGTGAAAGGTGTCACTTCTTGGTTTGTTTACGTGGGAGCTTTCTAAAAACAGCAGAATGAAATCTGCTGTTAACCATCAAGCTTTGTCAAATATGACATATGGTTCAAAGACGATTGACTAAATATACCTGTCACCAACATGAATTTTTAACTTCCAAAAGAACTGCTTGAACTAATACGTATTGATTCTATCTGATTCTACTGATATCAGTAATTAGAACTTAATGTCACGCAAAAGTTTTGAATTGGTTTTTTCACTTACTACCGTACAATCAAAAAAGCAAACACTTATTAAACCCAATGAGACATCTTCATCTAAAACTCAGGGCCTAGGTTTCAAACTGAAATCTCCTTATTCCCTGTGCTCAACCTTCTCATCACCTGTCACTCTGAGTCATTCCTTCCTGCATGCAGTGACATTTGCTTAACAATAACAAGTCCATAGGAACCAGAGATGATAAGCTAAAAGTACCTCCATTCTAAACTTCCATGGCTTTTTCTGCTTGTGGGCAACACTGCAGCTTGATTACTTTTAAGGTGTGAGCTGGTGTCATTTTAAAAGGCTTAACTCTTAGTAACTCATGTCAACCTGACCCCTGATCTAGAAGCTCAGTTTATCCATCACACAGATCCCTGCCTGCCCTGTTAGTAACATTCCCTACTGGAATGGGACATTCATTCTAGTTGATGAAGCTGTATTCACATGTCATGGTCACCTGGGGTCCTCTCAGGGTACACCCAGGGTACTCTCCATTCTACGAGTTTGGCTGCATGTCCAATGACGTGCATGCACCATTATAGTATCAAATGGGTGTTCATGGCCCTGAACACCCTCTGTGCTCTGCCTGTTCCTCTCCCTCCCCCTTCCCCCTAGCAACACTGATCTTTTTACTGTCTCCATGGTTTTGCCTTTTTCAGAATGTCATATAGTTGGAATCATACAGTATGCAACCATATAAAGAGATTTTATTTTAAATACAGAAAACCTTACATAATAAATCACGAAAAACCAAGTTGTAGCATCTGAGTTGGTCTGCACGCCAAATATCACTGCTCTTATTTTGGTCGCACCGATTGTAGCCGCAAAGTGCTTCCGCCCCATCTAGATTCTGGCTATCTGCTCCTGGTGACCATCTTTTCCTCACAGTATCACTTTGCAGTTTTCCAAATACTCTTTCAGTTAGCAAGTCCACCCTATCGCCTCCTCCCAAACGAGTTATTAGAAGCCAGAAGTCATGTTTAAGCTGCTCACTTCCAGTTTGCAGCTCTTGACAAATGTGTTGACTTCAGCCACACACGTGCCTATTTGGTGAGTGTCACCGCTGTCCAATACAAATGAAATGCGCCTCTGCGTGGAGATAGAAGCTGAGAAAGGGGACCCAAGCTTTGGACGATATGAAAGACTTTAGAAACTCAGGATTAGAACTTTTGGGGGCGCATAGGGGATGATGGGACCTTGGATTGCCTCACATGGTAGTAACACACCAGCCGCCAGGCACGCATGTTCTGTGTCCTTTCTATATGTTCCACTTGCCACATGCATCCTGGCATGTAGTCCTCATCACACACACACACATACACCCTTTGTGACCTTTCTATATGTTCCACTTGCCACATGCATCCTGGCATGTAGTCCTTGTCACACACACACACACACATGCACATACCCTCTGTGTCCTTTCTATATGTTCCGCTTGCCACATGCATCTTGGCACGTAGTCCTTGAGACACGCACGTGTGCACACACACAGACACACAGTCACACATGCTCCCCTGTGAGCTAATGAATTTCTTGCCTTCTAACACAACATCCAGCTCTCTGTGGGATCTGCTGAGCGGGGCCCCGCCCCTTGCTCCCAGCCCCGCCCCTTGTTCCCAGCCCCGCCCCCTTGTTCCTGGCTCCCGTGGTCAAGGAGCCCAGATTGAAGTTGGGTGGGTGACAGCCCTCAGCTCCTCGTGCCCAGCCCCTTCTGCAGCGGGCTTCGGCAGATGGGTGTGCCAGGAAAGACGTGTCTGCAGGCTTGGAAACTGGGATCTGCAGTGCCTTCCTCAGGCAGAATTTTAGGAGCCGACAGATGGCCTGCTGGCTCCACAGGGAAGGCCTATCTGCTGAGGAGGGTCCTCTTAACCTCTGAAGCTGACAGGACGACCTTGCCTTTCCGCTGCGCCCTGTCGAAGGATCTCCTGGGACAGAGGCGTCACGGACATTTTGGTCTGTTGCTGCAGCTCATTTTCTGCCTTTCTCTTTCTCTCATCTGTGGAAGAGGGAGAGAAGCAGCATATCTGCAGAAAGACCTGGGACACCCCTTCCAGTCTCCACTGCTAGGCTTTCGCTCAACAACCTAGCTTGCCCTGTGCAGGGCACTGAGCTCTACCTGCATTATGTCACCACGTCCCTCAACAGCCCTGGCAGGGAGGCACTATCACTATGCGCTTCTGATGGATGAGAGGGCTGAGGCTCAGAGAGGCTGAGTAACTCTCCTGGCATCACACAGCATGCACGGGATAGAGGCAGGATTGGAACTCATGGGTCCTGAGGTGAACTTGCACCTGCTGTGATTTTACAATTCTGATTTGATAGAAGCTTTGTCTGGCCCATCAGACTGTGTTGGTGTCATGACCTTGTTCTTCTATCACGAGCTCTTCAGGGTACCTGCCATGTGGGGTAAAGATGAGGCTGTTGAAGCCAGCCCTCATTTTGTCACCCAGCCAAATCCCAGAATCCCGCTCGTGCCTGGGCGAATGCTGCCCTCGGAGAAGCAGGTGGAGGTATTTGCCCAGTGCTCTGGGCCCCTGATGACAACACCCTCCTCATGGCTTCTGACCAGCTCCCTGCCCCGCCCTCCCCCAGGGGAGGCCAGGCCTGGCACAAGAAGGCCCCAAATATTTAGAAGATTCTGATTTAATTGATCTGGACTGTGGCCCAAGCACCAGTTTCTAAAAACTCCGAGGGAATTCTAATGGGCAGCCTGGGGGACAAGCAGGCCAGGCCAGCCAGGGGCGGGTGGCGAAGTGGGAGGGAGGGCATGCTTGCCTAGCGCTGAGCTGAGGTCCCCTCTACAGGTTCTTAGAGACCTGGGCATGGGGAGCCCAGCAGGAAAAAGGCCCAGACAGCAGAGGCTTCCTCAGAGGTGGAATCCTGTGCTAGAGGGGATACAGGCCTTGAGGCAGATTGGAAGCCCAGGCCTTGTCCAAAGCCTGCTCCTAGTGCTGTGGGGGAAGGAGGGGAGGAGCAGGCCTGAGGGCTCCTGTGCATGTGCCCTCCAGGCTTTCACTCCTGTCTCAGCCGTCCTGGCCTGCCACAGCCGCTGAGGCCTGCACAAGCGCTTCTCTAGCAGCCGTGTTTCGGGACCTAGGAGCCTGGTCTCTCTGTCTCCTCTCCCACCCTCTTTCGCCCTCTCTCTCTTACTCCCTCCACCTCACCCTCCTTCTCTCTCCTCTTTCCTCTCACTCTCCTCTCTTTTTTATCTCTCTCTCCTCTCTCCCCTCTCTCTTCTTCTCTCCCTCTCCTCTCTTCCCGCTTTCTCTTCCTCTCCTCCTCTCTCTCCCTCTCTCCTCTTCTCTCTCTCCCCTTCTCTTCTTTCCTCTTTCCCTCTTCTTCTCTCCCTCTCTCCTCTTTCTCTTCCTCTCCCCCCTTTCTCTGTTCCTCTCTCTCTTTCCCTCTCACCTCTCTCTCGCCCCTTTCTCTTTCCTTCTCTCTCTACCCCCTCTCTTCTTTCCTCTCTCTCCCTCTTTCCTCTATCTCTTCTCTCTCTTCCTCCTCCCCTCCCCCCCTCCCTTCTCTCTCCACTGTCTGAGTTCATCAAGCTGGAACCCTTTCCCCAGCCCTTTGTGCTAGTCAAGCTGGAGGCTCTGACAATGCCGGATGATTTGCTCTCTCCTCCCTCTCCTCCTCCTCCTTTTCTGACCCTGTTGTAAGGATGTTATTAAGAACATCATCCGCTCGAGCACTGCGTGTTCAGGATGAGACCTAAGTCCCAAGGAAAGTTTATTTCCATCTCAGAAATTATTTTCATTATAGAAAATAGGAATTCGTGTTATGCTTCGTGAATCTCTGGTTGTTTTGGTGTCCAAGAGGTGGGGGGGGGAGACAGAGAGAGAAAGAGAGAGATGGAAGCAATGAGCATGCACATTTACTACATGAATTATAATTATTTAAAATACTTTCATTGAAGTGTAATTTACATGTCATAAAATCTGCTTGTTTATGTAATATGATCTTGAGCGTAAACTCAGATTCTGTGTGATTATACTGGATATGCCAGATAGAAATTAAACAATGAGAGTCCTAAGTAACTGACGATCTTTAGTTGATGTAGGCTTTGGGCTTTTTTTTTTAAGGGCCCCCGGCCCCTTTTAACTACCCACTCTGGTCTCTTCATTCATTTATTTGAGAGATATCAAGTGTCTACTATCTGCTGGACCTTGGGAATCTGGCAAAGAGTAAGCTTGCTGGAGCTTACATCCCAGTGAGGGAAGGAAATAGCCAAGGCGAGGCTAACGTGATGCCAGGGGAGATAGATGCTGTGAAGGAAAATGCAGTAGAGGAGGGGGGTGGGGAGTTCCCAGAGGGGGCTGCCACTGGAGAGACGGTGGTCAGGGAGGACCCCTGCAAGGGAGATGAGGGAGCACACTGCTGGGCAGAGTGGGGGGCAGTGGAGATGGGGGAGAACCCTGTGAGCGGGAGAAGCAGAACCATGACCCCAAGAGATGTGCTTGAGTCCTGAGTCCTGTTGAGGAGAGGAAGGTTCCAGGCAGGTAGAGAGACATGAGCCCACCCGAGTCCTTAAATTATTGCTGGGTTCTGTGGAGAACAGAGCAGAGTGAGTGGAAGCAGAGTCCATAAAGAGGCAACTGCAGAAGACCAGGCTGGAGATGGTCGTGGCTTAGATCAGGAAGGAGCTGAGTGGAGAGCTAATTGATATGGTGGATGAGGGATGGGAGACAGAGGAACCAGAGGATGCTCAGTTTGGCTTTGGACTTCTGGCAGGTGTCTGTTGAAGCTGGGGGAGTGGGAATGCTATCTTAGGTCCCTCTCTGTGCCCAGTCACAGTGAGCAAATGGACCTACTGTTCCCTCAGGGGAAGCTGGAGGGGCAAGCAGCCTGTTTGTGATGCCAATTGTAGTGTGCAGGCATCAGGCTCACCGGTCTGCGTAGATTCTTCATTGGCTCTAGCAGTTACACAGACACATCAGGTAGGGCAGGACAGGGACAGGGCTGGAGTGGGGGGCTTGGGAGGCAGGTGAGCCCCCAGGTCCCCAGGAGTCTTCATGCTCTTTCTCTAGGCTCTCTCAGCTCGAGTTTGTGTTCCCTGAGCTCCTTTATCCCCTCTCTTAGGCCCAGGTGTGCACACTGACTTGTACACACAGCCACCAGGCCAGGCATGCACAATCACAGGGAAGATACAACACCCTAGGTGCTGTGTATACAGCTAATGGAGGACAAAGCCTGACCAACTCACCCCACGAAAGCACACGGAGCCAGCTGTCAACTGGAGATCGGTGCTGGCGTACAAAGGTCACAAGAAGTCCCCTTGGTTGGCCCCTGAAGATGGGAAATTGATGTGGGTCATTACAGTTGTCATCAAGAGGAAACCCTACTGGACCAGAGGACCCGACTCCCATGACTGGTGTTTCTATGAGGGAGACTTGGACACAGACACAGAGAGACACAGGGCCCGGCACCATGTGAAGACAGAGGGAGAGACTAGCGCAATGTGTCTACTAGTCAAGGAGTGCTACATCTTGCAGCACCTTTAAAGACGGGGAATCAAGCAACAGGCTCTCCCTCAGAGCCTCTAGAGGGAGCCAGCTTAGCCAACCCCTTGGTTTCAGACTTCTAGCCTCCAGAACTGAGAGACAATTACTTCCTGTTCCTTGAAGCCACCCCGTGGCCCGTTCTTTGTTATCCCAGCCCTTGGGAGCATGCAGGCTCCTGGCACTTGCCCGGAACACTGCTGAGAGGAGGAGGCGTGGGCTTCTCCATCCAGCCCTGCCGACCTCTCTGAGGATCATCGGTGTCCCCACCCTAGCGAAGGATATGCAGGCTCAGAGTCCAGGGCCTCTCCTGCATCCTGCAGTGGGGCCAGGTGGAGCTTGGGCCTGTTCCAGGTGCCCTGACTCTCACGTCTGCACCGCAGCCAGGGCCTGCACTGCTGCGGACCTGATTTTAGGCACTTCCCGCCGTTTGGATGCCCCAGTCCAGCTCCTCACAGACTCCCAGCCAGCAGCCCCCCAAGCTGCTGTCTCCATCTCCTCCGCTCTCACTTGAGTGCTGCCATTTATCGCCTCTCCCAGAAGATGCTTGGCAACAGATGTGGCTTGGAATTTGATAAGAACGTCACTCCAGCGCATCCTTTCAATCTGTTTGGAACCCTCCCTCTGGGGAGGGAGGGACAGCTGAGCAAACAGCCCACACCCTCCACTGGTATTAACTGCAGCGGAAGCGCCTGACGCTCAGGAGACAATTAATAAAAGATTATTTCCACCTGAAGGAATAGTTGAGTTCCTGGTCAGCCCCGGGGCTGGGTGCTGGCTGTTTGCCTGCCATTTTCTCTCTCCCAGTCGCTGCTCCTTCAGGTCACATGGAAAGGAAGTAAGACCTGGTTGGACGGCTGTGTGCTGGGGGAGGGGCACAGCTGTCCTGAGTGTGGGCACCACCATTGCCTCACACCTTACCCTGCGTGGAATTCCCATGGAGCTGGTGGATGGAATCATGCCTGCGGCACCACCTCAGGCCAAGCTCATCTCGCCAATTAAATGAGGGGTTTGTTAGTGGCCTGTGTGGGCAGGAAATGACATTAGCCTGCAGGACCCCAAGCCTTGCTGGATCAACTGGGGCTTTACCACTGCGTCTCCAGGGTGCCTTTTGCTAGCCCTCAGACTCAACTGAAGTCCCCATGGCCCATGTAGGGCCATGTATTTCTCGGTCAGAGGTTTCATTATAATGGCCATTGTCATGATTTGTGCTGTCATTATTGACCGCTTTGTTGGGGCAGTGACCTCATCATTCTGTCCCTCCAGCAGTTGGCATAGCCTGCTTTGGTGAATGAGTGAGTGAATGAGTGAGTGAGTGAGTGAGTGAGTGAGTGAGTGAGTGAGTGAGTGAATGGGCCAGGCAACATCCCCTGGATAAGACTAGGAAGGGTGATACATTTGGAAAAGAAGGTGAATTCTATCGCTGTCGTCCTTTCTCCATTCAAGGCTTTGCAAAAGAGTGTTTAACCAAACCCAAGAATTAAACAAACCAGGGCACAGGGCCCATGGCAGTAGAGTGTTTAAAGGCTGAGACTTAGGCATCAACAAGACCTGAACCTCAGTTTCCTGTAGTGCCCTTGCTTTCACCTACCTCCTGGGGTCTCATACAACAGAAATGAGAATGATGCATGGAAGCTGTTCATTGTTGGCCACAAGGATAAGCTCAGAAACTTGGTGGTGTTGGATACTATTTGCAAATCTCTGAAGCAATGTGTGCACTTCCTTCTGTCTGATTGCCGCTTCTTCCAGGAAGCCTTCCCAGAAGACTCGTGCAATGTGGTCTTCCCCTGTGTTCCTTAAGAAGTTTCTGCAGGTTGCTCTTCCCTCTCACATCATCCTAACTGGTGGAAATAATGATGTGTCATGAACCCTACTGGTTCGCTCACAGTGATTGTAATCACAGCTACAGGGAGGAAGCTTCGGGACACAGGAGAGGATGTTAAACTATTATACTAATCATGCCTGTAATTAATGTCTGAGGTCTTTCTCTCTCTGTGGAGATCAGGGTTGGGGAATGCATCTGTTTGGTTAGTGCCATACCCCCAGCACCGGGGAGACTCTGAATACTAAATAACTTCATGAATAAGATAAAAAATTCCCCAAAATCAGTTTTAGGAGGCATTCACTCATCCCCTCACTCAACAGATATTCACTAAACCTCCAAAATGTGCCAGGCAATGTCCAGGCTCTTGGATTAATTGCACCTCTTGGATTAATTGCACCAGTGAGCCAAATAGGCACCCAGACCTGCTTTCCAGGACTGCGTTCTAGCCATGTTGGTTGAGCATTGATGCATGTTCCCCAGGGTATCAAGACTCAGGGACCCACTGCTGTTGGGTTCAGGGACCCCTCTGCTGTTGGGTTCAGGCATTCAGGGACCCCTCTGTTGTTGGGTTCAGACATTCAGAGTGCAAGGTCCATAGAAAATACCATCTGTGGCTGCAGTGTCAGCAGAGGGTGTGGACCCTAATGAACACCACCGGTTGCATGGGGCTTTCTCCAGGGGCTCATCCACCCACCCTCTCACACTTGCCCTCTTTTCCAGGTCATGCTCTCAGAGCGAAAAGGCACAGATGAGCTCTATGCTGTGAAGATCCTGAAGAAGGACGTGGTGATCCAGGATGATGACGTGGAGTGCACAATGGTGGAGAAGCGGGTGCTGGCCCTGCCGGGGAAGCCGCCCTTCCTCACCCAGCTCCACTCCTGCTTCCAGACCATGGTAAATTGTCTGGGACCTCTGGCATGGTCTCTGCTAAGGTTTTGGCTCCTTTCTTCTTCTGAGAATTCTTTATTCCTCTGCTTTAAGCATTTTGAAGTCAGAGAGATGAGGGTTCACATCCTCATTCAGGCATGTACTGACTGAGGGATCTGGACAAGGGTCTCAATATCCTCATCTGTAAAATGGATGGACAGTCTTAGTCATGCCTGGAATTGTTACAAGAAGGAAATGCCATTGTACGGGAAGCTTGGTACCTGGAGAATGCTCAGTAGATTGGTTATTTGCTCAGCAGACGTTTAGCATCAGCCTTGGTCTCGACCAAGTGCTGGGGTATATTTATGAGGGAATATTTATGATCCCCTGCAGAGGAAGTAATGAGAAAACATGCAAGAGGTGATGTGAGAGCAGAACCCAGACTGGCAAATGGTCTACAGATTGTACCTAATTGCCACAACGGTCTCTTGTTTTGGGTGGGGAAAAGTGATTTTCTACTAGAGCCAGATTCTCCAACTCCTAGTCAATATTCCTTACCACAGGCCATCAAGAAAAAGACCATTTTAGGCAAATGTATATGGTAATTCCTGGGGACACCAATTCACCAACCTTTTGGGGGGGGGGCTGTTGAGGACGGGGGTCTCCCAGAATGTCCTTTGCATTATTGTAGACAGAACCAAGAGCTGGAAGAGTGTTTGCCAGGGTAAGGAACATGCGCTGCTATGTGAAGCAAGTGGGGAGGGGGCGAGGGGGGTGCACAGATCATAAATTCGATTCCCCTTTCAAGTCTAAGTACCTATGAGTACCTTGAGGAGATAACTTCCCTTTTGTTGCTAGCATGCCTGCCACATCTCAACAGAGAGAGAACAGCAGCCTCTAAATCATTGTCTGGCTTTTGTTTTAGATTTTTTTTTTTTTTTTTTTGAGTCTAGGTCTCGCTATTTTTGCCTGTGGAACCGCAGGCTCACGTTGCCTGGGTACCAGGGACTCAAGCAATCCCCAGCCTCAGCTTCCCAGGTAGCTGGGATTACAGACGTGCACCACCACGCCCAGCTATTTTTTTGGAACTAGGTCTCACTACATGCCCCCGGCGGGACTTGAACCACGATCCCTGGCCCTGGCCGTGGCTTCTTGGCTGCCACCTAAAGGCATGCGCCATGTTTTAGATATTCTTTAATAAATTTCTTCCATTGTAATTTGAACAGAGATTTAAAAAAGCAAATACAGAAAACCATACTAAAGAGCTGTCATCCTCATGAGTCCTTACAAGGTTACATTCCTCAGGCCCCCAGCCAGGTCGAGATGAAAAGAGCAAGTGCTGGCTACCACCCTGGAAGCTTCTCTGTGTTCTGCTTCCTGTCTCCTTCAGTGACCTCTTGGCCTCCTCATGCTCATTGCAGTCTCCTCCTTTGCTACCATAGCTTAATCTCCCCAAGTATAGGCATTCGCTGTCTTGGAAATCTGAACCAGGTGACATCCCCTCCGCACTGACTCTCTCTCTTCCTGCTGGCGATACCAGGCTGGTTGATGTCAAGCATTTTCACCATCTGGGTTTTGCTGGTTTCACAGTCTCAGGCATCACCACACATGTCCTCTGTCCTCTGTCCTTCTGCAAGTTGGTTCCGGGCCTAGAGGCTCTGGCAGGCTCGGGTTCTGTCCCTTGGCAAGCCTGCGCGAGGGGGTGTGTGCTACATTCGAAGGCACGGTGTCCGCTCATTCTTCTTGTGATGTTGCCAAGTTCTGCTGCTCAGTGCTTGGGTCCATGAAGTCATTAAGGATGGTAAGATGGGGAGATCCTGATTCTATCATGTCTTTTGCATTTTCCACTTGGAATGCTTTTCTAAAGAGAGGGCTGCCTCCATCTACAGCCTGGTTCCCCAGTGGGACAGTTCATATAGGAAAGGCAAGTGAAATGTTGGTTCTTTCCCTGTGTTGAACAGTTTTCATGAATTGGTTCATTATACGGTATCCACAGGGATTGATGTTCTCTGTGTAAATACAAATTTTGAGTAGGCAGATAGCTAATATAAAGAAAATTATTAAACAGAGGTCATTCACACTATGGGAGGGAGGGGCTTGGCACAGATGTGCACCTAACTAGTCCAGATTACTAGATCTCTAGATTGAGGGGTGGGCTTCAGTCCTACAGGTATTCAAGGTGTTGCAGAAACAGACTCTTAAACCTTGTACCCTCCCTGTCCCCACACCTGCTGCTCTGGCCCCTGGCCAGCTCCGGGTTATCACAAGAGGAAAGACAGTCTCGGGCTAACTGACACAGTCAGACCTGAAAGGAGATCTGTTCCCCAGGAGGAGGCTGGGCTGACCTGGAGCAGCAGGCTTCCATTTCAGTGGGATGTGTCGAGGTGGTGGGAAATTTGCCGTTTGTGGCTAACATTCATTAAAGGATAATATCTTCCTTAGTAATTTGCTGCTTGAAGAATGACCAGGCAGGGTGACTTGGGGGTCATTCCTTTAATAGTGAGCCACTTTGCTTTCCCTGTGTGTCAGTGTGTTTTCTGGAACTGAACAGGACGCTCGCTTGACATGGCAAGGGGGTGGCACCCTGGGTCCCCTCAAGGAGCTGCTTACACCAGGGCAGAGAAATTAAGGCAGAGAGAGCGGTGTAGGATGGGTGGGATCTGTGGACCTGAGCATCACTTGGTGGGAAGAGAGCCCCATGTTGGAGACGGACACCAGTGTCTCTATGTAGCAGGACCGGGGGTGGAACCCATTGCTCTCTCTGTCTCTATGGGCTGTATTATTGGGGGGGGCAAGGGAGGTTAACTTCAGCTATTAATGTGGTGCTTGGCTTGGGGAGATCATGAGATGCCTCCTGAGGGAAGAGCAGGTATTGGCCTCACCTCATCTCCACTCAGCTGCCCGTGCTCATGGAGTGACAAGCTCCCATATCAGTCAGTTATTTTATCTATCTATTGGCTCACCACTTCTATTTTAATTTTATATATATTTATTTCAGCAGCCTGGTCCTGGCCTCCAGGAGGTATTTCCATTTAAACTCTGTGCTCCGAGGTCTTTTGAGTGCATTGAGTGGGAATCACCCTCGTTCCAGTGGACCTGGCCTCCATGGGCGTTTCTCCCTGCCTCATTCATCCAGGCTCCAGCAGGGCCTGAGCACTATCCAGCCTTGCTCATTGCTCACCTGCTCAGGGAAAGCCCATGGGTTCCATCCCTCAGCTCTACCCGCCTCTGGGGAGGAATAGGCTGCTCTACGTGAGCATTTTCCATCATGTGAACCTTCCAAGACTCAAGACTTTATTCATTCCAGCCTCATAAAAATATGGCAGCGGAAGGGGTTAGTCCTTGAGTGTCCCTCTCTGTGGGTGTGAGTGCTGAGACTCGGGGTGTTCTGTAGTTTTCCCTCCACCCAGCATGGCACCACCCCCCTCCCCCACTCAGAGCCCAAGGCTTGGCTTGTCTAGCCTTATGTGGAACTGCCGCCAAAATGGTCTTAACTGTGGTGATAAATCAACAACAAAAAGCAGCAGCTAGTGACACTTCAGCAGGTGCCAGGCGCTATGCCAAGACTGTAAGGGATGCTCTTTTGTCCTTCCAGCATCTCCTGGGAAAGCACCCTTACTCTCCCCAATCTGTAGACAAGGCACGGATAGTCAGACAAGTTACTTGGACAGTGTCTCACGATTGATACCTGGTGGAGCAAAGCTGGGCTTTGTTCTGTAGGGGTTTCTGAACCCCCTGCTCGAAAGCTTCCCTCTTCTGCTCTTCCCTGATGCCAGAGCCTGTCTCTAACCTATAAAGAATCACCTCTTGCATGATCACAGCTGACCATCCCATGGACGCTAAGAATTGCAGTCCATGTTCTACACAGTGAAACCTCAGAAAGATGAGGTGATCCAGGCCACATAGGTTTCCTAATGCATCCTCGGATGTCCTGTTCCGTGAACGAGTCACCTACTCACCCCATACAGGGCTTGCAATAGTGGGAAAGCATCTTGGTGGAAGTGGTCTTTTTAATTTAGGAAATGTTGCCTGTACATGAGGCAAGCCATTGTGGAGGTGACAAGGTGACCTGGAAGATGTCACCCCTCCTCAGGGAGGCTCATGAGGATGATCCCCAAGCGCACACTGACCTTCTAGAAGTTCTGACCTCTGCAGCCCTAGAGTGGAGACCCAGAGAGGAGGCGGCAAGGGCTAAATAGGCAGGACCCCGAAAAGTTAGCTCATGACGGTCAGTTTACAGAGGGCCCTAGTGCTTATTGATTCTGTCAACAAATGTTTGCTTGTTGAAGTAAATGTGTCAGAAGCCCGTTGCCTCACCAGAAGGAGTACCCCAGGGAACAGAAGAGATACAATCTCTGATTCTCTGGAATTTTCATTCTACTGGGAGAGACGTGATAAACGACTGCAATAAAAATCAAGAGGAGGGAGATGGGTGGATTGGGGCTGAGAAATGCCTTTTTGATAGGATGATCAAGGAAAATCATTCTGATAGGGGTGACATTTGAGCAGAGACCAGGGAGGACTTAGGAAGCCCAGCGTGTGCATTATCTGGGGGCAAAATGTTCTAGACAACAGGGAGAGCAAGTATCAGCCCGCGGCGGGGACATGTTCAGCATGTTTGAGGAGCTGCGAGGAGGCGAGGGCGGCCGGAGTGGGTTGTCATTTTGTATTTTGTGACCCAGCATTTCCTTATGAAAAAAATGACAAATCTAGTATAACAGGCTGCAAATGGATTGTTTTTCTTGCTATCGACTTGGAGTTTTGTAGCTTCAAGATCCTGAATAGAATTTTTAAAAAAGCCTTAAGGTGGTCCTGGCAGATGAAAGGGGGAAAAGCCAATATGCAGAACAACTTGGGTCATTCTTAGAATGATGCAAGTTTAGTTTTGAAAACCCTGTTTAGAAAAAGCAGAGTTGCATCAGAAGTATTCTTAGCCTGGCGTGTGCGTATCTGGGGGCAAATTACATTCTGTTTGGATGGAATCCAGTTGGGATTCAATTGGATTCAAATTCAATTGGACAACTGGATTCAAAAATCTTTAAATATATTTTGCGTGGCACAATGTTAACAGAAAACATAGGCGACTTAATTCCATTGAACAGTTCTAGACATGTTAAAATGGAGTCTGCACATGAGGAAAAAACCAGAAAGAGATACAGACTGATCAAAACACTGATTTGATATAGGGAGAGGTCTGTACCTGCTATAGCCCTGCCCTCCACCCCTGACTCCTGTCTTCCTTTGAATTTATATTTTTTCAGAAATGTCTATATAAGACAGTTTAGAAAGTGTTTAATGTATCACCAGGTGGCAAAAGGTAATACCCCAAAAGATGCAAAAGTCATTAGAAGGGGGTTGATGTTTGGTGGTGCTGCTCATTTGGATGAGTGTGACTAATGAAATGAGAGGAGTTTGGGTGAATCGTTCTAGAAGCACAAAGAGATAAGCCTGAGCTCCTCAGTCAAAGCAATCTGGGTTTGTGATTGCTGACAGTATGGTCTCCAGGAAATTATTTCAAAGCTCTGAACTTTGTTTCATCATCTTTAAAGTGGGCATAATATGTGAGGATTAGGAGAGATGGTGTACCAAGTACATAATGAACAATAAATGGAGCCTACGTGCGTTATGGGAGCTGGCCTGGAGGGCACCTTCCTGCACAGACACAAAGAGGATTATGTTGCTTGTGGTCCTTCTGCAGTTTTTCCTAGGGACAATTGTCAGCCCAGCACATTCATGCAATTTCCCAACTGCTAGTGGGCACGGGCAGTTAAGTCTCCTTAGCAAAATAGCTATTTTAAATGTTTTCTTTTCAATTGAACATATGCACTTTTTTTTTAAGAATAGAATTAGATTTTATGAGTCATTGAAGGACAGAAGTTACTTCCTCTCCAAATTTGCTGTCGTGGCCCAACAGAACTCAGTTGCAAGGCATGCTGCGAAGGGCATTAACCCAGCATGCAAGAGGGGTTAGGGAGGGGGGGGTGAAGATAATTAATTCCATTGTATGGATGCCATGTCCCACTGTGTCCTGAGGGGTCCTGGTAACTTGGAGTCAGCTGTAGGCTGGCAGCAGTATCCAGGGACATGGTTTGACGTAAGAGCGTTGCTGCTGGAAGTTCTGGCAGTGGTCTCGGTGATGGTTGAGCTGAAAGAAGCAAAGCTTACCCAATCTGCAAACTAGCTCATGTTAAAAAGAGAGAATTATATTGGAGGCAAACCAAAGGCAAAGATGCACCTGAGTCTCATAAAGAGCTAGAATCTGTAACTCCAAAGCTTTCTAGAATAGATCTCTGTTTCCTTCTTGCTTTATTTCTCCCTGCTTCCTTAACCTCTTATAGTTTGCCTAGTCACCAAATTCCCTGAGTTCTAATTCATGTTATTGAGAGAGAGACTGAATGGGTCATTGTAGGTTAGGTGTTTTATTTCAGTAAGTTAGTTGGCAATTGACTACTACTGACTTGATAGGAACCTTTGAAATGGAGTTCTGTGTACAGGCAATGAATAATTGGTGCTTGCACAAGATAGAAGATGCCATCTTGAGTCCAATGAGACTAATTGTGTAGGAACAGGATCTAGCTAGCTGCTGGTCATAAAAGCAGTGCATGCAGCATCAAGATTAATTTACTGAGCAGCTGAGAAAATCATTAAAGATCATTAAATAGGCAAACCCTTACTCCATTTTGCCTTAGAACATGACCTAGGGTGTTTCCCGTATTGTTAATTTTCTCTGTCATGGTACCTTATTGAAAGTAGCAGGAATATGCCTGGCACTCATGGGCGTGGTGTCATGCCCACTTACCCACTTCCCTTCCCAGTCCCACACAGGGCATCCAGTCATTGTTTTACCTGAGATTATCCTCGCTCTTATATTCCAAATTTGGAAACTTCTGTCCAACCACTGTACATGGTGCACTTACAGACAGACATTTGACTTTGTTTACTTACTGACTGAAAGTGAGCAATAAAATAAAGAAAGGCAGTTCAGAGTAAACTGAAGTCATCTCATGATTGGGGGGCAAGGGCATTATATAATGAGGGATAGCAGCAATACCAATGAGCAGACTGGCTAGTTTGAAGAGAAAGATGGTAAGCTTGCCTTTCTGGGCTTTTAATTGGAGTTGACAGTGGAACACCCACGTGGAAACGTCCTGGAGCCAGCTGGAGCTGCCTGGAACTCAGGAGAAAGGGAAAGGATGGAAATGAAGTCAAGATTCATCAACCCAGAGAGATGAGAGCTGAAGTTTTGGGCTGTGACAAGTCCTTTTTTGAAAACTGAGCAAATAAGGGAGAATTCAGCTGGAACTTGAATTGATTCATTCTCTCTCTCTCTCTCTCTCTCTCTCTCACTCACTCACTCGCACCCCTCCTCCCTCCCTACACAGGCGCACGCGCTTGTGCCCGCGCGCGCGCGCACACACACACACACACACACACAGTCTTATTTCCATGTAGTAGAGTCTAGCCCTAATCAAAAATCTCTCCATGTGATTATAAGAAATATCTTTTGAAACCTTGAAATAATTTTATAAGCAGAGTGAGAATGCAGTCAGTTGTCAGGGTGCTGTGGAGGAAAATAATTAGTAGGAATTGGAGGGAGTGGGGGAGGGCTGTTTTGGTAGGTGATGCAGGAAGGTCACTCTTTGTGCCTCTCAAGCATTTCTTTGATCACATTCCACTTTAGATTAGAGTTTGCATTAGTCGTATATTTGTTTTAACCAAATTTCTGAATTCTCTGAGGGCAAGGCCTGTTATCTTTTTCATCATCTTTGCCCTTTTTTCACCTCATACCATGACTTGCAAAAAAGAAATGCTCAATGAAAGTTCTAAAATTCACTTCTCTGCTCAATATTGGCTCTTGATGGCCTGCAGCGGTGTATTCCAAAATTTGATGTTCCTTGCATTGGAATGAGAGATGAACTTGGTGGTACATGGACAAATTGCATTTATTTTTAAAAATAAGTCCTTTAAGAGACTGATGTACCAAAGCCAGACTGAATGGAGCATAATTGATAGACCCCAGGTAATAAACAAACAAACAAATAAATAAATATTTGCTAGTTTATTTATTTTTACGGACAGAGTGAATTCCTACTTATGACTTTGGTATGAAGTTTAGACTTTTTAAATAAAAAGTCTTGAAAAAGCAAGTAAAGTAAAATTATTCAAAACAAAGATATTTTAGTAGACAAGGCAGACAAGCATGGTGAAGCTCTTGAAGCTGGTAGATAAGACAGCTAAGGTTTGGGTGAATGGCTGGTTAAAACAAATAGGCAACGGATGGCAGTTGCAGGGTCTCACCCATGTGCCCTGCCGTTCCACTCATGCTACTCTTTCTCATCAGACATAAGATAAGAGCCTTCAGGGGCATATTTTTAACAACACGCAGTAAAACATAAAGGTAAAGACATGCATCCTAGTGCCTCTAAAATCATCTCCCACCCTATTTTGGGAAACACTCAGTTGAAAATTTACCTGGTCTCCCCACTGGTCTAGGGAATTCTTAGCCCTGGGCACAAGTGGATTATTCACACAGCATCTCTGGCAGTAGAACAGTGCCTGGCATAGAGTGGGCATCCCTAAGTGTTTGTTCAGAAAGTGAAAGGACAGCCAGATGCCAGCCATAATGTTTAATAGCTGAGACACTGGTGTGTCTGAGCCAGGCTCTGCACACAGCAATGATAGGGCTCAGGGTTCCCAAATGCATTTGAAAGTGGGAATAGGCCAGGAAACATGATGTTGCCCACTGTGGATCCCCCTGCCCAGCATGTTGGGATTCTGACTAATGAGTTTGGGGGGCAGGTTGAATTCTTTCAAGTAGAAAGCAAGCAAGTAAAATCTCTCCCTCATTTTTCTCTCTCTCTGGCCGATGCCATCTGCTAGTTTTAAAAATAATTTTTAAAAGCAAGTGTTTTGGTTCTCTTCAATGTGCAGCAAAGACAGATGCTATTTTTAGAGTTGTTTTCTATCAGCCCCCCCCACCCCCTACCACTCTAAGAACCAGGGGCTGGGTATTGGCAGTTCTGGCTGACTGTCTACTCTGCCACTAATGTATAGGTGACCTTTTTTTGCAAATCTCACTTTCCTGGGCACTGAGATCACAGCAAAAGTGATCACTTTGCCTCTTATTAGACACGTTGAAAGGAGTCCCCACGTCCTGTGACATTCCAAAAAAGCTTGAGTAAGCAGTGCTCCTGCCCTGTGTCCTGCCAGCTTCTGTCCCGAGAGGTGACTGAACCCCTGTGTGCTTCCTTCCTCGCCTGGCCTGGAAGCTCTTGGCAGACCCACATACCTGTGCGTCCAATGTGGGCTCTGGAATTGTGGGGGGTTTCAGACCCTGAACAATTGGAGTCACCCTTCGTGCATTGCTTTCTTCTGTAGCTGAGCAGTGTTTTCTCCATCCTCCTGCCTGGGCATCCCCGTAACGTGGTGGTGGCTCTGCTCAGAGTGGGCGGCCCAGGAGAGAACCAGGGGAAGCTGTAATGCCAGGTGTGACCCCATCCTTAAAGTCACACACAGTCCTTCTTATGATGGCCCCTTGGTTGCACAAGTCAGTCCTCTTCTCTCCAGGAGAGGCTGCATTTATACTAAGAGATGAAAGTCACCGAGGACTGTAACAGAAGCTGGCTGCCTCCACTCTCCATTACCTGGAACATGATTTACTTGATATTTTCCACTTTATTAGCTTTACCTTCCACAGCAAGACCCGCTAAGTACCAAGATTAATGAGTTCATTATATTTTCTAGTATGGACAAACATAAACTTACATACAGAGTTAATTATAAAAAATTGTGTACCACCTATGCTCATTTGCATACTTCCAGTGGCACAAATACCCGCTTGGGGAAACAGTAGGCCTGGCAAATCAGGGCCTGTCCTAGACGCCTGGTGGTTTCAGTCATAAATCCCAGCTATTATTCCCTGCTCTCCACTTGGAAGTGGAAATGCTCAGGATATTGATTTTTGCCTTTTGGTCTCTTCTTCCAGGACCGCCTGTACTTTGTGATGGAGTACGTCAACGGGGGTGACCTCATGTACCACATCCAGCAGGTTGGCCGGTTTAAGGAGCCTCATGCTGTGTAAGTGATGGGCGCCCTTTTCCCTGGGGAGAAATGGGTGGCTCATTCAGTCCTCTGGGGGCTTAGCTGAATTGGGATTTTCAACCTCTTGAGCTACTTCTTGAGAAATGTATGAGCCGGGACAAAGGTTCTGCATGATCTGGGAAGCTTCTTTCTTCCCTGATGCCAGCTAAGAACTTGACACTCAAAACCCACTGTTATTTCTTGATCTCTAATTCGTTATAATCCATTATAAGGTGGCGCTTTCTCTCTGCTCGCTTACCCTTAACTCTCAAGGAAAGACCGTAGCTTCCTTGGGGAATGTTGCTGGAGGGTTTATTCATTCATTACCAGTATTTGCTGAGAGCCTGCACTGGGCCCAGCCCTCCATGCAGAACACCTGTTGTCCCAAGAGCAACCTGGGAGTTATGCTCTCATCTCTGCTTCACACACAAGAAAACAGGCCCAGGGAGCTTCTAGGTCAAGGTCATAGAGCCGGCTGAGGCAGGTCTGGGTTTCTGACCCAAATCCTTTTGCTCATGTCCTCTGTCCTGTATCACTCCCTCTTGTTGCTTTCCCGCCAGGGAACTGAGGATCATGTCCTGGAGGGGCTTGCTCTGACTCTCGGCCTGGGGAGACTGAGTCTGGGCTTTGGAAATATGCTTCCCCCCTGAGTCCTTTTTGTCCTTTTCTGTTCTCAAGGCAGCCCAGTCCTGCTTCTGAAACCACGCATCTCAACCTTAGAACAGGAACATAGCAGGACTTCGGAATTCACAGTGATAACCTCCTCTAGGGAGTTTGTCAAGATCTGGTTGCCCCTCTGGGAAAGCCCTGGGCTCATCTAGAAGCTCATCCACATAGGCGCTCTTGGATTTCCACTCTATTCCGCCTTGCCTCACTTCCCCACTGACCAAGGTTGTGGGCACCATGTTCCCAAAGATTTGTCTGCTATGCTTGTGTACCCAGATCTTGCCCTTTGCAGATCTTGGAGCAATTCTGAGACCATAAGACTGACTCTCATCTTCCTTGCCAACATCTTGTTGACCACAGGCCTTCACCGCTGACAAACAGACACCACATTATGATTTAGCGTGGCTCCCCAAAGCCCTGGCCAGTGTGACTGGGCTTGCAGTGTGACTGGGCTCTCAGAACCTCTCCTCCCAGACCTGCTTGGAAAGCATGATGAAGACACTGCACCCAGTCCTGCTATGCCCTTCCTCAGCTATACACTTGACTGAGCGAAACTGTGAGCCTCAGTTTCCTCATTTAAAGAGGAGGGAAGTAATGGTAGAGCTTCAGTGATAAGAGTGTGATTAGAATTCAATCAGATAATAACCAAAAATGACACTAGGGAAATGGCAAGCCTTCAACAGATGGTAGCTGTTCTGGAGGTATCCAGCTTGGCATCGTTCTCTATCCAGCCCACCGTGCCCTGTGGCTTCCTCTCCACTAAGTGACTGTTGAGCTTCGTCCCAGTACCACTCTGTCCTTAAGGCAGCCTCCCAGCTCTTTAAACCCTGTTCACCATTCACACGCTCACCCCTCGCTTTACAAGCTACGTGACTGACCATCCATGGTGGGACAATAACACCCTCTGCCTCGTTCGATATCGTATTGAATTCTGAGAGGTGCGAAGCATATGGTGTCCTTGAATTTCTCCATCACTTTTTTTTTTAATTTCAGATTTTATGCTGCAGAAATTGCCATCGGTCTGTTCTTCTTGCAGAGCAAAGGCATCATTTACCGGTAAGTGAACAGGGCTGAGCTTCCTGTCTCCTCATCTCCCTCAGCTCCTCCCTTCCCTGCCTCTTTCTTTAACTGCTTTTAAAATTAGAATCCATGGTGGGGGAGGAATTCTCCGGCACTAACTTGGGCATGTGTTCTGCCAGGCAGCATCGCCCACTGCCCTGGCAAAGCTTGGACAGCTCGGTCTGGTGGCAGGAGCGCTCGGACCACCACCCGTCATGGTTCGTAGCCTCCAACCAGAGATGTCTGCTCAGGCAGGAGGAGGCTCCTGGTGGGGCCCTGGCCTTACTTCCTTTTGCCTGTGGATCCCACATTTGGGGAGTAAGTAAAGACTCTGGCAGAGCGCGATGGGACCGATTATTATGAAACAAATTTTGTTCCCCTTTTTGGTATGTAACTACAATTTAGAAATGGATCTCTAAGTAGCTCTCCCTGAAAGACAGGATTAAGTTCAGAACTTGGCATTTGCCTGTTTTTGGAGGAGCAAGTGTATGATCATAGCTGTATGAGTCATACCATTTTATATTTCATGCAAAACAGACTATTGAGCCCAAGGCTGCTATTTGTCAGCGAGTCCAGAGTGTACAAGTCTCCTTCTACCACATGGATGCAACTGGCAGAGCTGCAAAAGTCAGTGCAGGCTTGGGGTGATTTGTTACGCAAGAGAGGCTGGCAGGGCTCCAAAGGGCCTGTGGCTCATGTGAGGGTCTGTTTAAATGATCACAAAGGCCCATGAGAGTCATTTCATTCATTCATTCAATGAACAGTTATCAGAAGCCCAGCACTACTAGCTAGACATTTAAAGACAGAGGATGCAGTGGATTTAGTATATTTGCAATACAGTGGTGATGAAGGAAGCAGACTAACCCTCTCCTCCACACTCCTCCTCTCTTCCCCCTCCTCCCTCTCTCACCCCTGTCCCCATGGGACTTAGATTCCAGTGGTGGGAGATGCATATGTACATGCAAAGATATAGCCTCCCAAACAGTGAAAAGAGCTAGAGGGGAGAGAGCTGGTGTGTGCTGGGGGGAAGGGCAGTGGAGAGCTGCCTTGGGGAGAGAACATGGTCATGATTAGGGACTAAAGAGTTAGGGTGACTGAGAGTCCTGGGCCTCAGTGTGGGAATAGAAGCTGTGGAGAGATGAGTCCTTGTGGTCTAAAGCAAATAGAGCAGGTGGGGCTATAGGTGTTAGTGGGGGTGAAGGGAGCAAATGGGGGACCTTGCCAAAAGCCTCCAGAGTTATAACCCTCGTTTTCTGCTCCTTGATGTGGCAATGACAAGTCCAGTGGAAAAGAGACAGTCTCAGCATGAGTCTGTGGGGCCTCCATCCTTCATAATTATTCCTGAGAGTGGATAGAAGGTTGGAGATCATGAAGATGAGTTTAATGGGTCCATGAGTGATCTCAGTGAAGAAGCAGAAACAGAGAACAGTAATGACCCAAACTTTAAGTAGCATGATCATCAGCCCCATGCTCAGCCGGGTAAATAGCATCACCACCTGAACAGGTATTGTGGGAACTTGAGACAGAACCTGGGAATTTCTAAATCCCTCGGATTGTCTCTGAATGTCCTAACGGGAGCACTTGGTGTGCTCAGTGTAATTCTGGTGTTGAAAGATATACATTATCTTTCATGTGATGTAACTCCTAAATCCACCCCCTGCTAGTGTTTAGACCAAAGAGAAAGGGATCATGGGTAACTGCTCACATGACATGATTTCACTGTCAGTGCAGTCACTAGGATCTAACTCCTGTATTGGCTGGGTCTCTCCTGGAGCAGAAGCAACCTCTCAGCGCTGTCAAGAAGATTAGCCATGGGACTGCAAGTTTTTTGGAGGAAAATCCATTCCCAGGGGAGGGTCCAGGAGAGCCAGTAGACTCCTTGTCAACTGGATTGGGGTTCAGGGCTAGATATTCCTTCTAATAAAGAACTGGGTTGGGATCTGGGGTCCCTGGACCAAGATATTTGGCCTGTTCAGGTTATGGAATCCAGAGATTAGCATTTCAGGTACTATGGCCATATCTAACTCCAAAGTCCTTCCTCCTAGCTACATATTCTCCCATTCATCTTTTACTTTTCTTATATGTTTTCTAGGGGACATGTATCACTTTCTCAAGCCATTTAGCATCTGAACTTCTTTCATTTGTGTGTGGGAACAGATTTCATCTTTTACTATACAGACTGAAAATGCCAGATACTTCACAGTCTCCCTGTAGCAAGGATGGACATGCCCCTAGGCTCTGACACACCTCCCCACACTTGAGATTCATATCAGAAGTTAGTGGTTAAGAAGGCAGAGAAGTAGGCTCTAGACTGGCTGTGGCGATCAGCTACATCTAGTTTCCCGGGGGGGGGGGGGGGGGGAAATGGACGGAAAGAAGCACTTGTCAACTGTCTCAGAGCCCAGCATTAAAGATTCATGGAGCAAGGGTGTCATTTGTGCCTGTAGGGGTGTTGGTGACATTGCTACTGGACTGTGTCTGTATTGCAATCAGGCGTTGCTCCTATTGCACAGTCTCCAAGTCAGCCTCTCCAATCTCTCCATCGAGGTTCTTAATTGGAAAAAACAAACACCACCTCTGCTATTTCAACCTAAATTACACAACAGAAGACGAATGGTTTTGTGATTTTATAGAGATGGCCTTGACCATGGTCAAGTCCTAAAGGTTATAGATCGCCCCTCTAGCCCTCTAGCTAAACAGACAGTTTTTAAGTAAAGAGAATGAGAACTTAGATTCGACGTGGTCTCTCTGAGGCTTGTGATTGGAGATGTTGGGGGCAGAGATGACAAAAAAATTCTCCCTACCACACTGAGTGTCTGATTGATGGATCACCATCCTGGAACATGTGTTGATTTTTCTCTTGAAAGATTTCTGGAAATGGAAAACAATCGCCCCAGTCCCTGTTTGAAGCAGACATGTGTGTTGTTGCATCAAAGAGAAGAATGCACCAGACTGTCACACACTGATACGTGACAGTGACTGGGTGTACTCCCACCCCAGTTGCTGCTGGCTCTCAGCATGTGAAGCTTCTTATCTCTAACAGATAAAGAGTTTATCACTTTCTGCTTGCTTCAACTGCCCGTTTGGGGGCACACGGGCAATTGGAGGCCAATGCTGTGGGTCTCTGCTAATAAAATCACACAGAACTAATCTTTCGAGGTGAAGCTAGTTGCTGTTAAGTCCAGTTTTCCTACGTTCTAAGTTGGCATTCAAAGACCACCCTAGCCTGGAGGCGAGCATGAAGGATAGCACCATGGACAGTGCCAAGGACACGGCTTGCTGCTACTGTTGGTAAACGGGGTGCCAGAGGACTCCCTCTTGGATAAAGAGACTTTACAGATACAGTAGGAGGTGTCAGTACAGTTTTTTCAAGTTGTAACCTTTCACTTAAAATTGAGGTTCACAATTACATTCGAGCTAACTGAAAAGAGGATTTTTTTAAAAAATCAACATAAATGAGATGTTCAGGGGTAAATCTAACTTTAGATTAAAATGATATCCTAAGAGTTCAGTTTCTACCCCCCTCCTCATTCTGCTTTAGTTCTACCTGCTCTTTCTTCCCCCCAGTGATTCCTGGTGCTTCTAGCCCTTCATCCCACCATGGGAGCAACCCCCGTGTGAAAGAGGCTCACTTCTTTTCTGGTGGCCCCAGAAAAATGCCAGGGATGATGCTTGATGGCTTCAGTTAGCTCCCATTGGGGCACATGGCCATGCCTAAATCCACCACCGTGACCAGCAGGATGGGGTGTTTTCACGGGCCAGGGCAGGCCCCTGGACCCTCCAGGAGCTAGCCGTTCGGGTAGCAGCACTACCCTCATGTGGTTGGAGAATTTGGGTGAACGGTTCTGCAAAGGAATGTAAGGATGCTCTACCACAAGATGCTAGAGTAGGCAGAAGTGAGAGTCCACCACCAAAAGGTGACTTGGGTGGAGATCTAAACTGAATTGGAGCTCCACTTACCTCTAAGAAGTAGAACTCTATTGAGATTAAGGACATCTGGCCTGCATCGTCTTTCCACATTGGTACTGAAACACCAAGTGCTGGCTTCAGAGGAGATGTTTAGGGCTGAGAAATGTGTGTTGATGTTGGAGTGCTCAATTTATTGAGAATATTGAAGTTTCCCCCCCCCAAATATCAAACTCTCCTCATCCACACAGATGAAATAAAAGAATAAGAGTGAAGCATACAGGTCCGTTGGGCTAAAGGTTAAATGTTACTATGGGGAGGTTCCAACTATTTTTTATTGATTGCACACATACATACATGTATGTATAGATATATATGTACATATACATATATAAATTTCATCATGTCTACCCTGGGATTCTCCCGTCACCTTATTACCATGAGCTATCTTAATCTTTTGTGCCCTCCTCCTCCCCCATGTTCAACCTCCTCCCTCTCTTTTGCTTCAGTTCTGTTGGCATTTTTATATTTTTCTTGTCCATTTGTTTGTTTGTTTTTCCTGTATCCCTCATCTAAGTGAGACCATCCCATATTTCTCTTTTCTTTCTGCCTTATTTCCACTAACATGAGTCCTTCTAACTCCATCCATGTTGCTGCAAATGACGTAAGTTTGTCTTCTTTGATTGATGCATGACATTCTATTGTATAGCTATACCACATATTTTTCAGCCATTTGTCAGTTTGGAGGCATTTGGGTTATTCCCATATCTTGGCAATTGTAAATAGTGTGCGATGGACGTGTGAGTACAGATGTTCTTTTTCATTAGTGTTTTTAAATCCTTTGGGTAGATTCCCAGTAGTGGGATTGCTGGATCAAATGGTAGTTCCACTTTAAGTTGTTTGAGGGTTGGGGGGGGGTCCCCTCTTGACACAGTTTTCAGCCACCAGTGACTGTATCTATTCATCCCTTTTTATTTTCTTCTTACCGCCCATCTGAATCTGTACTATTTGTGCTTAGAGATTTGAATACTTGTTATTTTTCTTTTACTCTTCACTGAAATTTAATCTGGCCCCGAGAAGGATGCTTGTTGATCTTGTTCATTGTGTCTACCTGGCTCCAAGCACAGTACCTGTCACATAGTGGGTGCACCGCAAAATTGTTTTTACTTTGAAGAATCCATGGAAACTCCTGGATATGTGCTTAGAGAGCTCTGAACAGTGAGTGTTAAATAAGATTCTCTTGAGCAGTTTTTCCTTATCCTCCCAGATTTCTCCTGAGTGTTATCCTCCGAGATTTTTCCTGAGTGCAAATTTTATAAACACTGTATCTTCCTAAGGGGTCTTTAAGTTGCAAGGGTCATTTCTTGAAATGGTCCAGGACTCACAAAGCCCCTGTGGACATCTTGCCCTGTCTTTAGCTCTCTGTGGATATCTCTTGGTCAAAGCCACTCTTTCTTTGTGTCTTCATGAGACTCTTGGCACTGTCAACCCTCTAGAAAAGATGGGCACACAGGCCTGGACAGCTTTCTTGGCCTCCCTACCAGTATGTGGGCACCCCTAGGACAAGGGCTGGTTTGGATTCACTGTGTCCCCTCCACCCCTAGAACAGAGTTTGCACATCACCAGGGACTGTGGGCTGATTTGACAGAAAAAGCATCTCATTAAACCCTGAACTCTGGTTTCACTAATATATGGGACATAGGAAAAACAAACAAAAGGTCAGGAGGAAAAATCAAAACAAGCAACTACAAAGCTAAAGTACGCAACTGGGACTGGAGGGGTGAGGAAGAGTGGCCAGGGAGGGGTGGTGGTGGGTGAACCCTGGGGAATACAAAGATGTGAAATATATTTAATATATAATTTGAATAATAATAAATAAAATAAATTAAAATAAAATTTTAAAAACAAAGCCACAAAAACAAACAACCAACCAAATAAATAATAAACCCTGAACTCTTATGTCCACCGCAGTGACCTAAAACTTGACAATGTGATGCTGGATTCTGAAGGCCACATCAAGATCGCTGATTTCGGCATGTGCAAGGAAAACATCTGGGATGGGGTGACAACCAAGACCTTCTGCGGCACCCCAGACTACATTGCCCCTGAGGTGAGAGCTGGCAGGATCCCTGACATACCCTTCCCTCCACCCTGCCCCTCCTGCCCCCCGAGGACATGTCAGAACCCCAGAAACGTCAGGGCGGGGGGCACCTGGCATGCCAACCTCAAGTCAGTCCCTCTTTTATACCCCAAATCATTGTTTTCAAGTCACACATCTAAATTAATTTAGCACACGTCCAGAAGCCAGGCCCAAAATACAGCAAGGCCTAGGAGAAAATGTAAATAAAACTCAAGAGAACCTTCCATCACACATGGGAAAATTCTTTGTCAAGCTGCCACGGCTTGTGACCATGGGATGCCTACCAGTGATGACTCTGAAATGGGGGTGGGCCAGAGAGGAAGGGCCAGAGAGAGCCCTGGTCTGACACAGGACATGGGCCATGTGTTCTCCAAGATGCCTCTGCTGTGATGAAGACACAAACAGAAGGGAGAGCATTTCATTCTAGCACCGCCCTCTCCTTCCCCAAAGGACACGGTTAGTTGCAGAATGAATTTGCCCTGCATGCCGTGGTTCAATAGTCAGTGCCAAATGACAGCTTTCCTGTGTTTCTCAGTTGGTGCTTGGGAATGTGGCATTTTGCCATCTGTTACTGGATCGTTACAGAAAGGACCTGAAGGCTTGGTACAGCGTTTTGGAGATGGACATTCTCGAATTTCTCTTTTCTTGATTCGGTCACTTTCTAGATAACAGGAGGTCCCATGCAACAAAATACCTTGGCACAAACTTTAAAACCTACATATTCTTTTGCCAAAGCAGTTCCTCTTCTAGGATCCTAATTTGTAATAGATGTTCATGAAGGCATGAGTGTACACAGGCACATACAGGAAGATTGTGTGTTCAAAGACCTTTCTTCATTGCAACAGGCATTAAATAATGAAAACTAGGACCCAGCTTCACTGACTCAATAAAGTCATGGTTAGCTAAAATATTGTGTTCATGTTGGGAATACTATACAATCCTGACAAAAGTCGAAGCACATCTCTATGTATCTGGAATGTCCACCAGTAAGGGCTGGCAATAGGCAAAATTATTGATACTATGAAATACTTCTAGGCATCAATTGGAAAAAAGAGTTGAGTTAGTTATAGAAGTGTATGTACAAAGAGCTCCAAAAAATATTAAGAGAAAAATATCAAAATATAGAATGCTATATACTATACAATTCCTCTTATGAAAACTGACACAACACATAAGACATTGCTTTATGCTTTTTAAGTGCATATGTATACATATAAAAGCAGAAATACCTGGTTTGTTACAGGCTGATTTGGTAACATTAGCTACCTCTGAGGATGAGTGTTTAGTAAAGGAAAATTTAGCTTAATTGTATGCTATTAAAAATTTTTCACAAGATACAAACCTATTTGTATATGACTGGAGTTATTAAAAAGTAATTCTTTTAAAGACTAATTCTTTATTAGGACCCAGTGGCATGTCCTGTGTGTGGCATACCTTGACTTATTGTTGTGGATTGGATAGGACATCAGACACAATGCATTAACCTGCCATGAGCTCAGTAATTTCTGGTTTACAACTCTCGCTGCATTTTATAATCACCTGGGAGCTCTTCAACCATGGGGTGCCCAGGCTACCACCTAACTCCATCAAGTCAGGGTCTTGGCAGGGTGAACCCAGTGTGTGCAGGCTCCTGGGAGGCACGAGAAGCCCAGAGCTATTGCTAGTGAAGCCAGCTCTGCCTCCAGCCCCTGTGGAGGGGAGCAGAGGGGAACAGAGGGACAAGCTGCTTTCATTGTGGCTCTACCAGCGATTAACCATGCCACTTCTGTCACTTTCATCCACCTCCTCAGACTCTGTTTTCCTTTGTAAGAGGATTAACTCTTTAGGTTGTCATGAGGCTCAAATAAGACTGGAGTTACTTTAAAAGTGTGAAAACATGGCGTCCAAGGGAAAGCGTTCCCTAAATCTGGTACCTCATTGTCCTCAGAGGGCATTTCTGTACATGGAGCGAGGAGGTGGGTGCAGAGCTTGACAAATGGACATTCCCTTTATAGCCAAGTTTACACAAATACATTTGAGGAAGACAAGCAATCACTGAATGAGAGAACTTTCTGGTAAGAGCTAGCATTTTGAAATCATAAAATGTGAGAAGCACATTTTTCTCTTTCATTCTCACAAAACCCTACATTATAAACTGAAACGTAAAAACTGATTTTGTTAACTGAAAAAGGCCAATGTACAAATAGGAGCGTGAGATATTGAAATGAATAGAATACTTAAGATCCACATATTAAACTGTTTATGTTTGTATATAATACACACATCCTCACAGAGTTTCATTGGTACTAACGGAAAAGAATCTAGAAGAAAATAGACCAAATATTAATGATACTTTTTTTTGACAAAGGATGAGGGCTGATTCTAATTTTATTCTCTTTGTTTACCTACAATTTTCTAAATAAAGAGTAAAAGGGTAATACACTGTTTCTACATGTGTAGCTACTTAAAGTCTAATTGTTAAAAACAAAAGCAATGCAGTTTATCATCTTAACCAATTGTGAGCACACAGTTCAGCAGCAGTGAGTACATTCATGTGTGCAGATATTCTTGCTCTTGTATTGAGAAACAAAGCCAGCCTCAAAATGCCACTCACTGAGTCACAATGAAAAGAACACACCATTCTGAGTGCTTTGAAAGGTGCTGTGCCCTGCACAGAGGTCAGTCCCCTCTGCAGGCTCCTGTGGAAAGGGTCTCCATTGCTGTAAGGTAGAGAACCAGCCCAGCTGGCGCTGGGGCCCCTGGCTCCCTCCTCTGGTCACATCTGGAGCTGGGGCAGCCGATTTGGCCTTTTTTTACAACAGGAGGTGACAGGCAGGGTTCTCCACCAGCCCCACGTGCCAGCAACCTCCACTCTTGCTGTCAAAGACGTGTGTGTGCAGTCTCTAGTCTCACCCAGAGCCTGCAGACCATCCTGATGGAATGCCTTTTGTTTTCCAGATAATTGCTTATCAGCCCTATGGGAAGTCGGTGGACTGGTGGGCTTTTGGTGTCCTGCTGTATGAAATGTTGGCTGGGCAGGTAATTGAATGTTAAGTGATTCGTAAACTAAGCACCCCCCCCACCCTCATCTTCAGGCTTCTTAGAAGGTCATGTCGGATCCGGCTCATACATCCTCTGGCCTCTGCTTTTCCTAACCCTGGGGTCACCCCAATGCACTGAGCATTTTTCCTCAAAGTCCCTGAGTGTGCGCTGGTCGTGGGCCCAGGGAACGGGTCTGCTGGCTGGGGCTCAGGCAGGAATGCTTCTGTTCCCACCCTGTCCTCTGCCCCGCAGGCCCCCTTCGAAGGGGAGGACGAGGACGAGCTCTTCCAGTCCATCATGGAGCACAACGTGGCTTATCCAAAGTCCATGTCCAAGGAAGCCGTGGCCATCTGCAAAGGGGTAAGTGAACCCCTTTGACTCTGGTGACCAGACTACCCCCTGGGGGACCCGCTCCAGAACCTCTTGCCCAGGAGGGAGGGAGAGGGAGGCTGGGCTTCAGCCCTCAGTCACTCGCCTACCAGAGGGCCCTGGCACAGAGTGGCTGCTTCTCAGAGAAGAGAGATCTAGTTCCAGTTTGCACAAAGGCAGCGTGAAGGCCTGTTTGCAACAGCCTTAGCTTGGCTGGGCTCCAGGCTCGAGCCGGCACAGGAGAACGCTCACTGAATGAATGAAGGAAGAATCATAGAGGCTTTGCCAAAGAGCTGGAGCCCAGATAAAGGGGCACAAGGGGTTTACTACTCCGCTCTGCCAGCCTTGCCCAGCACTGCTGTACGTGAACAGCTCCTATGAAGAGAGTGTGAGTTTTGTTCTTAGGAAAGATCAAGGGGTACAGGGTTTAAGGAATCCTCTGATGAGCTGACCCAATGGTGCCCTTAAATCCCTCCCTTCCCCCCAAACACCGTACATGCATCTATGCTCGTGTGATGTGTGCAGTGGCAGTTGTGGAGTAAGGATGCTTGTTAGATGGCGTGCGTGGGGCCCAGGTACGCTGGCAGTGAGCCAGAAGAGTGCCTGGAGAACTGTGGTTTTACCTGTGGTGCCCTCAGGTGGCCCTGAGGAGTCTTTCCAGAGTGTGCATATCCCAGTCGCACCGCTGAGACTAAGTCAGGTGTCTGCTTTTGGCAGTGGGCTCATGTGGCTTGAAGACCACCGCCTTTCCTTATCCAAAGGTGGGGTCTCATCTCTTCAGCTCTAATGAGAGTGAAAGCAGGGCTCCGGGCCCCCCGGAGATCAGGCCTGTGCAGGCCCCCTGCAGAAGTGCTGGCTGACGCTTGTCCCGGGCACAGGGTTCCAGCCCTTCCCCAGCCAGGACCCACCTATGCATGTGAACAGACCAGGGCTTTGGCCCTGGGTGGGTGAACAGACTTCCCTCCATGGGTCCCCCACCCTGCTCCTCCTGACTGCCTCTGGTGGAGGAGATGGAGACTAGTCTCAGTCTGGACCCAGCTAGTCACGCCTCCTAGAATCCTGCTCTTGTGAATAACCCACCTTTCGTGTTTCAGCTGCATAGGGTAGGATGAGAACACCCTTGGGAGGAGTCACCTAAGCATTCATCTCCACCATTAACCCATTTTTTTTTTCATTTTTAAAGGTTGGTGAATATGGTTATTGAAGGGAATTGTCTCCCCCTCATGTTCCCTCCAACTCTTATGCCCCCCTGTCCCTCTCCCTCCCCCTTGCTCTTGACCTCAGCACCCTCAGGATCTTATTTATGGCCTCTAGTTTTCCAGTGTTTGAAGTTATCAAATTGTCTGCTCTGTAAATTGTCCAGTATTTTGGACATGACATTCTTCCGATACCTTTTAAATATCTAACATCTTCAGGTGAGTTGGTTGAAAGTACTTTGTCTGAGGGTAGGAGCCAGGGAGAGAGAAAATGAGGAAGCGAGTGGAGAGCCAGGAGCCCAGTAGGAGCTAAACAACCTTGTGAGGAAGGTCAGAGGGACCCTGCAGCTATCACATGGGGGTCGGGAGGAGGAAGAGAAGGAGGCTTAGTTTGCTTAATAATTGCCAACATTGAAAGATGAGGGAATTTCCCATAAACATTTAGGTTTGCAGGTTCTGTGGAAAAATCCAGCCTTGCAGTGATGGTCTGTTATCCCTGCAGAGAGCATCCATGAGTAGAGGGAGGAGCCAGTGCCCCTTCAGGGAAGGCGTGCCCTCCTCGGTTTGTCAATATCCGATCTTGGTTCAAGTCCTAGTGCCGGCATTATGCCCTTTGACAGCAGGGAAGTTGTCCAACCTCATCTGTAGATTGGGGATAATGATAGTACTACATATAGGGTGCTTTGCAGAGTAAATGAGTTAATACATGCAAATCACTTAGAACAGAGCCTGGTGCTCTGCTCCAAGACCCTTGGGCTATTATTATTTCTATTACTGATGCTGGCACTACTGTGATGCGCACCAGGCTCCTCTTGGCATTTGAGTTTGTAACCCTCCAAGGTAGGAATTTTCAAAGGGGGGATTTGGGAAATCAAGACCCTGACAAGTCTGGACCCTTCCACTTCCTCTGCACATGACTCAGCAGTTACTTTGCGTCCCTAGACTCTGATTTCTTTTGTCCCTGAAATTGAAGCAATAAACAGTGTTCATTGACCAGAGGCTTCAAGAGCTTTAAATGAGGTGAATAAATTAGTAAATGAATGAATGAATGAATGAATGAATGAATGAGACAAAAATCCTTGCGTGGTGTTGGCACGTAGTAGGTTTTCAATAACTTCCCCTTCACAGTGCTGCCTTGCTGGACAGCTGGGGCTCTAACAGGTCATGGAGGAAAGAGGATTTTTCCAGGCCAGCTGCATTCAGCTTCAGCTCCAATTAGCAGTTTCCCCCCGAGCAGATTTCTGTTTGTTTAGGAACCATAACCTTCAAGATGAATAGGGGTGCCTTTCTCACCACTGGGGTGGACTCTTTCTGAGCTGAGTGGGCTGAGTTCAGTGTGTGCTTTTTCTTTGAGGTCAGCACTCCAAGGAAGAAGTGATGCTTAGATCTACAGCTGAATGCTTCCCTCTGGACCCCAGAGCATGGGGATGGTCTGAGGGTGATTGGAGGGGAACGGTACTTAGATCCAGCTGTCTGTGTGGCTTCGTACGTGTCCCAAGGGGTGTAGAAGCTGGGGGAGAGACACGCATCCATGCTGGATGTGTCTGCAGTGACTTTGTCTTCCTGCTAACACTGAAGTCACACTAGGCTTTTGTCCACTACCTCTGTCCAATGAAAATGTCCTTTACACATTAGCCCATTGAAGACTCAGTTTTCTACCCAAAAAGTTAGTATAACTTTGCTTACTTACCATTGCCACTTTAAACAGACGTCAAACAGACAGACGCCTGTGCCAGCCACATGTGGCCTGGTCATATGAGGCTGTCGGAGAGGGCTGCAAGGGCTCTGGGCTCAATCTGTGTCCAGGGCACGCTCTGCTGCTCAGCTGCATGACCTTGGGCAAGTGACTGCTCTAAGCCCAGTGTCTTCATCTGGAGAAAGAAAACTAGTAGCTGAAGATGCAAAGTATTGGCACATGGAGGGGAGAACCATGGGCCTTTTGCAGGAGTCAGGGCTCGTAGGAGGTGCCCCCATATCTGAAAATCGTCCTGGATGTTGGCAGCGGGTCTAGCCAAGACGTTGTGGTCCTGTCTCTCTTCCCGTCTTGGTCCTGGTCCTGCGCAGATGTCAGGACTTGGCCCAGTTTGCTTGCCCTCCATCAGACTTTTCTGACCAAACCAACCCACAGTTTTCCTTGGGGAACCCACTTGCAGAATTTTCTCATGTGACTTAGAAGCCCAGGATTTGGAGTTAGGTGGAGGTAAGGCCAACTCCAGCGCTGACCTGCTATCTCTGAGTCCTTGCTCGTGGTTAACTCTCTGACAACTGCTTTGTCCTAGGCAAAGATCATTAGATGTCAGGTCAGTTCTGGGAGCTTCTTGGGATCCAGTGTTCTAGTTTCTTGTTTCTTCTTCTGATGACTTCTTATTGGTCTTTTATTCTCCCTCAACTCACCAACTCCTCCATCTTTACTCTGTGCACTTGCTTAAGTCTTGAGATCAGAGATGTTTTCATGCTACTTTGGATTCATTTACAAGAGGAAGCCTGTCTGGTTTCATCTCAGAGCATCTATTCATCTTGTTATTTAGCCCTGGCTCAGAGACCCAAAGATGGAGGGCTTGATAATTAAGTAATTTAAATGGAACACCAAAGAAACCTCAGCGGAGTTTCGTATAATGTGTGATACAAGGGAAATGAGCTGGGCTAGGCTCTGACTATTTAATGAGCTTTCAGAAAGTAATTACTTGAAACTTGGGTCCATTTGACTAATATTTTTTCTTCTGTTTTGTCATTTTCACAAGTGCTTTACTAAGGAATGCAAATATTATGTGAATCAGTGTGGCCTTTGCCTGGGTCAAACTCCAGTCTCCATGTGGTGGGAGGGAGGGGGATTTAAAGATGTTGAAACTGTTCTCATTAAATGCAGTCGTAATTGCATTGAACGGATTCTTTAGTCATAATGCGTCACAGGACAAGAACAACAGGTGCTATTATTGTCAGGTCCTCCTTTATAAAGATTTGGCTGGGAAATTATTGCTGGGATGGATGAATGGCAGGAAATAAAAATGAGTGGAGATTCTTCATTCTGCCTTCTCCCTCTATTCAGAGGGTGCTCCCTTCCAAGTGTCTTTGCTCTCCTCTTCCTGAAATGCATTAAATTCCACATTTCTCTCTCTCTCTCTCTCTCTCTCTCTCTCTCTCTCTCTCTCTCTTTCTCAGCTGATGACCAAACACCCAGGCAAACGTCTGGGTTGTGGCCCCGAAGGCGAACGTGACATCAAGGAACATGCGTTTTTCCGGTATATCGATTGGGAGAAACTTGAACGCAAGGAGATTCAGCCCCCGTATAAGCCAAAAGCTGTAAGTAGTACCCCATCCCCTCTGGCTCTTGGGGCCACCACATTACACTCTTTCTCCTTCCCCCATTCAGAGTGTTCCCTGAGGGCCAGACCATGGTGCCTGTACTTGAAGAAGTCTTTAAGGGCGCATATCTATGCCCGGAGTCACTGGGTACCAATACCAAGACTTCCATCCACACAACCCAGTACCCGTCACCGTGGGGAAGACGGTGAATGTTGAGTGTTTGTTCTAGGAGTTCAGTTGTTGTAACTGCTATGGCTGGCGACTTCGGAGAACGCTCCTCTGGTGAACAGAGTCCAATGTGTTTTTGGATGGTGCTAAAGAATCTTATTTTGCCCTCGCTCCTCCGTTCGACTGTGTCATTTTCTCTTCATACTAACATTGCAAAGGTCATGTTGTTTATCTCAATGGTATTTAAATTTAATTCGGAAACATGCACTACCTCTAAGTCAGTAAACAGGACAGCTCCCAGCCAGGAGGGCCAGGTTGGAGCTGGGGTGCTGGGGAGGCTGGGGGTCCTGGGTGTAGCTGCTGCTGCAAGCTCATGTCTGTAACATAAGCACGAGTCTCGCACTTCCTACAGACGTGCACACGAGTGCTTTTCAGCCCCATGGGCTCGGCAGGGAGCGCCTGTCAGCACCAAGGAAATGGAGTTTGCACCTGCCTTAATCAGAGCTGTGATTCTGTTGGGAGGATATTTCTTTGTTAGATTAAGCGGAGCGGAGACCTGGTGACTTTATGATGGGTTATAAAACCACCGGCTGAGTTGAGAAGTGGACCTAAGCATAGTCGTTGTAACCTAAAATTGTGAAGGGGCTCGGGTGTTTGGATGAAGCCAATGGTGATGATCATAGCAGTTATGATAGGATTAATGACTTGGTCATTGATTATGGTTCAGGCACCCCCGTAAGCACTTCATGTGTTGCAGCTAATTACATCATCGCAGCACCCCATGGATGCAGGTGCTGCTATTCTGTGCAATGGGAGAAGACACAGAGGTTAACTGCTATGTCCAAGGTCACTCAGTCAGTGTGTGGTAAGTCCTCTTTCTGGACCCTTCCTGGTGTCAGGA
>PVHY01000420.1:74203-159290 GCA_004024945.1 Uropsilus gracilis
GGTACATCTGTTATCAGCGTCGAACATTGATCGATCTCACCCACGCAGGCCTGTGAGGGGCAGAGCAGGGCCTGCTGATGCTGTCCCTTCAGATAATGCCCATGTGTGTCCTCGGGGCTGGGGAGGGGCCTTGCATGTCCTCAGCAGGGTCCTCGCTTTTATTGAGCTGTTTGGGAAAAGCCCAAAGAACAATCTGGAAGGGAAGAGGCGGCACTTCCTTCAGAAAGCGGGGCACGTGGAGGCATTTTGCAGAGCTGTTTGTGAGGTCTGAGAGCTCAGGGACCCCTCTCTCCTGGCTTGGTCAGAAGAGAGGGGAAGGGCTCCAGCCTGCCAGCACTGAGCCCAGTGACCCTTGCAGTTAAAACTTTAGTGGCAAAGCCATGGTTTTCAAGGTGTGATCCCCAGCCCAAAGGCATCGGTGTCACCTGAAAGCAGCAACATGCTGGGGGCAGCTTCCTCGGGATGACTCTGACACTGACTGCAGGCTGGGCATCATTGCTTGGAGTTCGGCGTTTAAATCGTAAGCCGGGAGGCGAGGCAGAGGCCTGGCAGGGAGGAAAATCTCTTTAAGAGGAAGAGACTGGTCAGGTCAGGGGGTGGTAGCTGCCAGAAGCAGGGCAGCAGGCTCAGATGGTCACCTCCAGAGGGGAGGCAGGCAATGTAGTCATGACAAGGCAGCGGTGGAGACAGAACAGGTGGAGAATTGGCAAGCTAACCGGCTCCGTGGATTTTCGTCTCTAGCCGAGTAGTCCCAGCAGTCTGCTGTCCATTGCTGCAGATTTCATCCTTTCATCTAATTCATGCTAAGAACATGCTTCCCTGGGTGCCGTCTCTGAACCAGCACAGAACTAACCAGGTTTGCCCTGTAGGCAGACAGACGCTGCACCCCCCCATCCTCATCAGGATTTTTTTTTAATTAATTTTATTTTTATTCTTTAAATTTTTATTCTTTTTTTATTCTTAAAAATAAAACTTATTTTTATTCTTTGATTCTTTAAAGATATTTTATTTTTATTCTTTAGCTTTGGTAAATGGTTATTGGGATACCTCCCCCTCCCTCAGGCGCCCCCTCCATTCACTCAGACCCCTCTCTTTGTTATTTGTTAATCTGTGTTATGTCCATTAGTCCCTCTCTTTCCTGTGACACTGTCCTTTCACTGGGTTCTTGGGACCAGGAGTACCATGCTGTAGGTTCTCAGAGTTAACCTGGCATTGGGCAGCCAGTCTATATTTATTTGTGGTCTGCCCATGTTTTCTCCTTGCAGGCCATCTTCTCCAATCCCTTCTCTGTGTTGTTTTGCTGCTTTACCTTATGGTTCAGGGGGTCTCGCCCCCAGCCAGTGTCGATGAAGAAGTTTCTCTTTGGATGCAGGCATCTGTGAATGGCCGTTGTGGATCATCTCCTCTGCTGTGGGGCGGATGCTCCCACTCTTTGGCCTTCTTCTTTTGGGGTGTGGGAAGGGGCACCTTGCTCTCCTAGATGGCATCTCATAATGAGATCTCGCCTCTTGCAGACCCAGTGAGCGCGTAGGTGTGCATTCGTGACATCGCGTTTCCGTCGTTGTTTCTCCAGTCTCGCATGCGCTGGTTCTCTCGCTATTCCGTCTCCTGTGCCCAGCTCAATCTTGTACAAGGGCTGGATTTTCACCTGGCCCCTCACCCATCCTATGACGGCATCGGGATCTTTATATGAGATCCCACTATTTTTTTGATGTCCCAGCACCAAACCTTTGAACAGTTTACATTAAAACACACAGTTCATGTTAAGAAAACCCACCTGTGAGCCACATGGAACCGTGGACTGCCTGTTGGTGACTCCTGGGGCAGGGACTGCGCAGGGTGACATCTAACTCGGCCCTGTTCGTGCTGGTTGCTTACAGCCATGTCGGTGCTGACTGGCGCACTATCTCCGATAGCCCTGCTAAGTGATAGTGAATATGACAGGGCCAGCCAGGGCCTGGCTCGGAGACGGTGCTCGGGAGAAGGTAGCCGTTGTTGTGGGCAATATAAAAACACTAGTCATTAGGGATGATAACGGGACCCCCAACTGCTCCGCTGCGGGAAGGGTGTCCAACTGGCCAGTGGCTTGGATTTCCCGGGGCGGATTTCACAGTGACTTCAAGGTGTGGTGACTGGGCGGGGCTGTCGACACCAAAGTGCTCTGCCCCTGCTCCCCAAGGGGGGGAGGCAGTGCCTCCAAGCTCCTAGACTGAATTAGAAGTAATAATAGCGGATACGCCACCGCCCACTCGCTCATCTCATTCAAGCTGTGCAGATGCCTGTCACATGGCAGATGCCGGCCGGAGGTGCCCATCCACCCCCCGGGGCATCTGAGTTTCCTCACCCCCACACCTCCGAAAGGTGCAGGGTGCATATGCAGAGTGCCTGTGCGGTGTGGCTCAGCAGAGGGCCTGTGCCTGTCAACTCCTGATTCATGCTATTAAGTCGAGCCGAGTGCGGGGAAACACGCGGGGCAGCAAGGGAGGATTGTGGTCAGACATCGGGGAAGGGTGCTCTTCTGGGAGGTTCACTGAGATCATTAAAATGGGTCTTTAGGCTCTTCTTGGGGCCACCCCCTACTGTGCGTGGAGCTGTTCATGGCCTGGTTTTGGCCACCAAGAGCCAGTGTGCACCTGACTACGTCATTGCTTTTGCATCAAGCCTCTCTGGTGTCTCAGTGGGATATCATGGGTTGTCACCTTAGTGTGTTTGGCTTCGGGGGGCCTTCCAAGCTTCAGCCTCTGCCCTCCCAGCTTTAGGGCCTGACTCCAAGAACCAGCATTCCTGAACCCTCCTGCTACATCCACACAGAGCCTCGGCCTGGACTGCCCAAAGCCCTGCTCCCTCCCACCACCACCCTCCCCACCCCCACCTGGTGCCTAGCTCCTTTCCCTGTCAGAGCAGAGGTCACCTCCTCAGCAGACTTTTGTTGATTCCCAAATAGGATCGGCAACTCGCATCTCCATCAGTGCTCTTAGTTGTTAAGAGTAACTACCCTCCCAACCTCCCAATCTTCCCCTGTCAGAGCAGAGGTCACCTCCTCAGCAGGCACTAGTTGATTCCCAAATAGGATCATCAGCTCATGTCCCTGTCAATACTCTAGGTCACAATTCATCGTCAGTGTCATGTCTTTTCCACTAGGTGAAGAGATGGTGACTCCATTTCCAGTGTCAAGGCCCTGTTTGGTGTGTAGCTTAGCAAAACACAGGGGCCTGGTCATTCCAACCGAACGAATGAAGGAAGGAAGGACTGTCGGTAGTGCAGGCTGCTGCAGTGCTGGGCTGAGGCCCGGAGCGATGCTTCAGGGCTCAGAGCACAGGGTGTTTTTCCCGTGTGCAGCAGGGTGTCTCAGATAAATTGGTTGTTGTGTAAGTTACACCCTATTTATAAAGGGCTATAATTTGGGTCCTGAATTGTAGTTGTCAGGGCACCGAGAGGCAGTGCAGGGTCTGTGGTGCAGAGCCAGCTAAGGAGCCGAGGACACGGGTGCCCGACCAGGGGAGCGGGCTGTGGTCCCCGAGTCTGCTCTGGCTGCTTGAAGGCCACGGGAATGAGGCAGCCCAGGAGAGTGTCTCTAATGACCACGTGCTCATGCCTGGGGATCTGTGGTTCTGACACGGTGCTCTGGAGCAAGGGCCTGAGGGGTTATGTGTTGACAGGATCCCAGGGCATGGGATGCTGATGGCCACAGCTGCATTCTGGGTCGAAGGTGGTTCTCGGGGCGTCCACAAAAGGGCCTGTCCCAGGAGGTGTGTGGAGGGCAGGGGTTGCTGGTTCTGGGCTGCAGGCCAGAGAAAGGCTGTGTAGCTGGGTGGTCTGGGGGTGAGGGAGGGGCAGGTGTTCGTGAGGTGAGGCGCTGACTTGGTGCAATCAGCATAATGAAAGCACATGGAGCTTGCATTCAGGAGAGAGCAGACAAATCATAAGCATGGAGAACAGTGATTATGTTCCTGTAGGCAACAGAGGGGTGGGGGTTGGGCACGCAGGCCAGGGAGGGGTGCATTTTAATTCGCTAGGGTGGGTGGAAAGCCTCACAGAAAAGGTGACAATGAAGACAGTGAAGATGCTGGCAGGATAGACAGGAGGGAGGCGGGGGAGTGAGTCACGTGTATATCTGGGGGGTGTGGTTCAGGTGGTAGCCCCTGGAGCCAAGGCCCTGGAGCAGAGCTTGCCTGGCATTTGAAGAGGATGGTGAGGAAGGGGCTAAGAGAAGCCGTGAGCAGAGAGATTCCAGGAACATGGATTCAGGCTCTTTCTCACCTCCTGCCTCTGCTGCTACCTGGAGCCTGGCATCCCTCCCAGGTTGTAGGAGCTGCATGTGATGATGGGTTATTGCCCAAATGGGCAAGCATGGATGCCCGGGGCTGGGAGGCATGAGTGCCTTTGGTTATGGATGCTTAGGTGGAAAAGCCGGAGAGCACGGTGCGTGCTCGTGCATAAACACAGACCCCAGGACTGAGGAGCAAGGCATTATGGGGGCTTTACAGTGCTGGCACTCAGTGGCATCACTCTGAGGCTGGGACCTCAGTTGCTGCCTCTCTGCCTGCTGGGTTTCCCCTGGATTCAGCTATAAAGGCCTGTAAAGTCTACCAATGGCTCCGGATGTCTCTTCTGCTTTGCCCGAATCAAAAACGAACCTGCCCAGCCTGGGATGGTGGCATAGCAGGGCCAAGGAGGCCCAGACAGGCAGACCACTGAATTTTTTTTCCCTACTAAAGGGGACAGTCACCAAAGGGTCAGTGACAGAAAAATGGGCTGACTTACACGTGAAAAGGATCCTCTGATGGCCATAGATGCAGGGGTAAAATCAGGAGGCCCATTCGGGGCTCTTGCAATAATGCAGGCTGGTGGAGGTGGGTACTTAGCCAGACCATGTGTGCTCATGTTGACGTCCCAGCTCCTGGCACCTTGTGGACACACAGTTGTGTCCCCATGAGGCTTGAAGGAATGAAGAAGAATCCCTTCCTCCCTACAGGCTGCCTGGTCACTGCCCCCTGAGTGTAACATGCAACCTGGCGAAGACTAGGGAAGTCGCTAAGTAGGTTATCGTGCAAGTTTCTGCAGTCCTGGTGCTGGTTGGCAAGGCAGAGAGCAGGCGGGTGTGCAGGACTGGGCTTCCTTCTGCTGAGGAAATCCAGTGTCTTTTCTATGACTGAAGGCTGTCACGGGGGTGTTGGTTGGGTGGTCCTGCTCTGAGCTTATGCTCTTGAGGGGTGTGGACCACATGTGGGTGCATGTGTTTCATGGCAGAACTCGCGGTCCATGGTGCTGACACCACAAGACAAGTTCAGCCAGTGCCGTGTGTTTGAATCAGGGTTGGAGGCCTTTGATACACAAGCGTGAGTTAGAGAAGTCCTGCAGCATCCATTACACCTAATGCAGGGTTTGCTCTGGAGACAAGGGAGGGATGCAGATGCAAGCCTCAGGCACGTGTCTCTACCTGCCCCTGGAGGCAGTCCTTGGGTCAGCGTGCCCAGGCAGCAGGTGGCATAGATGCAGCAAATGGATGTGTGTGTGTGTGTGTGTGTGTGTGTGAGAGAGAGAGAGAGAGAGAGAGAGAGAGAGAGGCCAAGAAGAGGGGCCTCTTCTCTGCAGTCTGCTCTCCGCAATCGCCTTCCGTGCCACCCAGATGTGGCGAGCAGGCGTCCTCCCACCTCCCTCCCCCTGGTCAGGCCACACAGACTCCTGCCTCCGCCCCCAGCTGCACCCAGCAGCCCCAGCGTGGCCCCATCTGTTCTTGCCTCTTCTGTCCTCACGTAGAGCCGGAGCATGTTGAGACACCTGCACAGCCGTGCAGCCCTAGACACTTACCCACTGGAAAAGCACAGCCCCTTGTCTCCACTCTACTTAATTCTGGCCTTTCATTTAATAACGTTTCCAAAACACTGCCTGGTGCTCTCATCACACACCACTGCCTGCATCCTCTGGAGGGAAAGTGCGGAACTGCCTGGGAAACAGGATCACGCTCTCAGGACTTGGTTTCTCAGTAATTCTGAATCTGCAAACGTTGTTTATGTAGCTGAGGTCAACAGCTTCAAGTCCTGCTTTAATGAGCTGCGATGCTGCTCATGTCACATTCTCCTCCAAACCCAATTGCCCTTTCTATGGCGTCTGAGTAAGTGTCTCCGTGTCTGTGTCTGAATGTGTGTTTGATGTGCTGACATTTTCTGAATTGAAGCCACAAAGCGTAACCTTTGTGTGTTTGCTATTAAAACTCCAAATTCAAGGCTGAAGAAAAGGACCGACTTCTCCTTAACATGATTTATTTAAGACCAGAATCTAGTTCCCCCAATGTCCCAGCCACTCAGGAGAATAATACCTTTCAGAGAAATTGGGATTTGAAGTAACCCCCATCACATCTGTGCTGTTCAGACGTATTAAGGGAAACATTGAGTTCCTATCTGTGCCAGCTACTGTTTAAGTGCCTTCCAGGCATTACCTCATTTAATTAACACAATAACCCTGTGAGGTAGGTGTTGCTGTCACTAGCTGGCAGGGTGAACCCAGAGCATGGACAGGTCAGGTGCTTGCTCACCAGCCAGCCGTGGGGAGGTGGCGGCCCAGGTCCAGGTCCAGGCCAGGACCTGACCAGGCCAGGACCTGACCTGGGCCCCCCTACCTGACGTTTCTGGAAAGACAGTTGCTCAGATGAGAGAGACACATCGACACCATCCCATGGTGTCTTACATAATAGGGGGGAAAAACCCAAGTTGTCTTACAATTCAAATGATTTAAATTTATTTTAAAATATTACAGAAAACAAGTAGCATATTCACACCTTTCACAATTCCCTGGCAGGATTTGAGAAGATGCAAATCTCACTCGTTCCTTCAGGCTTTGATTTCCAGGCTGACAAAGCAGCAGATGTTGACTAACCTCTGGAAGCGGGACATAGCAGCATCTGAAGAGGCGTGCAAGGCCTTCGTGGGCAGGTCCCCCCAGTTGTGCGTTTGGTTTCCCAGCATGTTGCGTGTGCAGTGATCTGAATCCAAATATCAGGCCACTCTCATTAAAAGAGCCAGGAGTTAGCTGGGCATGGTGGCGTGCACCTGTAATCCAAGCGCTGGGAGGCAAGAGGCCTGGGATCACTTGAGTTCACAGGTTCAAGACAACCCTGGGAAACAGAGAGACCTGGTCTTGAAAAAGCAGCTGGGTGCCATGATGGGCACCTATAATCCCAGCTACCTGGGAGGCTGAGGCTAGGGATCATTTGAGTACCTGGGGTTGGGACTAGCCCGGGCAACATAGTGAGACCTAATCTCAAAAGAAAAAAAAAGAACCAGTAGTTGTTTAGGACATGTGGTGGCCTGGAGTCTGGCTGTCTGTCTCCCTTTCCATCCACCCATCCTCCCCTGTGGAAGTGATCGAAACTGCCCATCAGGTCAGGCTCCCTGTAGATGGTCACGTTAGCAGGTTCCTGGGCCAAATGAAGTTTTAAATCACTTATCAGCTGTCTGACTTTGAACTGCCCCTTGGCAGAGAGGCCAACACTTTGAATTAAAATGGTAAAGGCACAGCGATGTGCTGAGAGAGAGCGTGGGGCCTCCAGACCATATCTGCTGCACCATGAAATGCTGAATGAAATGCTTTCAGTGAGAGAATTGAAAGATACCTTAGAAGTGGAATTTGGCTCCCCCATTCCACAGAGGAGCAGAGGCCCAGAGACTCGACTCAGTGACTTATATAAGGAATAGAACAGACACAGGACAAGAAAACTGAAAAGCTCTATTTTAAGACATGCAGGGTTTTATTAATAACCCTGTTAATAATCATAACAATAAAATGGGCCAGGCATGTTCTATTAAATTGTTCAGTTTTACTAGAGAGCAAAACACTTGATTTTACTGATTCCAGCTCATCCTCATGACAGCCCCACAAAATAGATGCTCTTATTCTATTTGTGTAAGAAAACAGCTCCAGAGAGGTTAGACAACTTATCTGTGGTGACTCGGTGAGTATATCCAAGTGCCAGTTGAAGTTAAAGTCCTGTTTCTTCACCCCCAATGCTTGGACTCTTTGCTTCTATGTTCTTTCTCTCATTTCCCAAACTCAGTTGCTAGATGCAGGTCTGTTCTCGGTCCAGGTTGAGTTTACTTTCCTGGAGGTGCCTGTTCATGAAGTCCCATCTTCTGCAATTCGGCTGCCACTCCTGCCCAAGCTGTGATGCTTGTGATGCCCCAAAAAGCTATTGGCCAGAGGTGAGGGAACTGGAGAAGCTGAGGAATGGACCCAGGGAGACAGGGTCAGGCAGGAAGAATTGAGAGTTAGCGCATCCAAGATTCAGAGCTAACTTTACTGTTGAGTGGCCGAGTAAAGCTGTAGCTTGACCCTGCCCCAAAGGTGGGGCTCTCATCTCGCCAGTCATTCCCTCTCCGAGGGAGGTATGGATCCCCCTGTCTCAGCCTGTAACTCTGCCCCCCATGTCATGGGGAAAATTGAAGTCCATGGATATCTATGGATGCTGCCTGCAACTTCCTGCAGCCTCCCTACACCTGTACCATCATCTACCCCCTCCCCCACCACCCCACTCCTTGTCCCATTTTCTCTTTCCGCCCCTTCAGCCTCAGAACCTTGCTCACTTATGTCTGCTTGTTTTGTAAGTATTTTACTTTGTCAGAACCTCTGCTATGGACATGTCTGCTATTGTCCTTCTGTCCTGCTCTGCTACACATGACTCCCTCCATTTTGCTGTCAGTGGTAGCACTTGATCCTTCTTTATGGCTGAGTAATATTCCACATCTTCTTGCCCCAACCCTCTGCCCTTGGGTAGTCAATGTCCTTGACCTTCCTACTGTGTGTCAGCAAACAGGTGTCCTTTGTGTAAGACTGACCCTCCATGCCCACCCTGAGCCCCCTCCTCCCATCTTTCTTGAACATCTGTCTCCCCTGAGTCAAAGCTCTGATAGCAGCAAATAGGAACCTGATCCAAACTGGCTTTTTTTTAGCAACAACAGAAGCGCCAAGTATTCAGCTGTGGCTGGGTCTGGGCTCTGAAATGTCCAGAGGAATCTGTCCCTCTAGAGCCCATGGGATTGCTTTCCTCAGCATTGACATCATTCTTCATTCTCAGAAGCCTTTCTCAGGCACATCATTTCTTACATGCTGTGACTTTGTAACTTCTGGGAAAAACAAAAGACAAAAAAATTTCTTTTCATAAAACTCCCAGCTCCATCTTATTGGAAGATATTGGTCCATGTGCCTAGCCTATCCCTATACCCACAGACTTGAGGGGTTGGGGTGTGGGTGGGGGAGGGGGTGGGATGGAAGAGGGGCTTGAGAGTGGGGGAGAGATGGGGGTGAAATATGCTGATTAGGCAGGCCTGAGTCTGCAAGGCACAGGATCTGCTGCTACCTCAACCAGACATCTTGAGAGAAAGGAAGAAGTGGGTCCTTCAAAAGAAGTAGGGCCACTAATGCTAGGAAAAGATCAGGATCCCTGCAGATGTTTTTGCGACTCCTTCCCCTCAACACATCAACATGCTAAATCTTTCTCACCTGACAAGTTTCTTCCCATAACCCTGGATCCCTCCTTCAAAATCCTAAGGTTCCTGCCTGTCTTGCCATCCAACACACTTTCAAAAGGATTGCCAGCTCTTGCCATCCCCACTCTTTTGATCCATTTCTTCAGTTTGGTGCGTTTTGCTTCTGGGCCCACCATTCTGTTGCCATCTTGTTGAGTCATCCATGGCCTCTGAATGGCCTCCTCTCGTAGGCTTCTGTCTTCCTCGTCCTTGGCATTTTGATCTTTCCTCCTTAAAAAAAAATCCAGAAAAGGTAAAATATTCAGGCAGCATCAAAAGCTATGCAAGGAAATGCCCCCTTTGAAACCAGGTGCAGTCTACGGCCATCCCACCCAGAACACGCCCGATATCGTCTGAAAACAGGGACCAAAACAAAGCAGAGAGAAGAGCCGATAGTCTAACCGGTCACACTCTGGTTCTTCCACGCGTATGCACAACTGCAACACTGCTCAAAACAACAACAACAACAACAAGACTTATTTACAAAGAAGGAGAAACCAAGAGTCACGAGGCCACGAGTGTCCAGTTCTCTTACCCCAGTTACAGCCTGTGCTAAGTCCTAAAATGCTTCCAAGATGGTGTCTGCTCACCACTCCAAACCAGAAGCAGGCATTTACACAAAGTCCAGTTTTCCAGCAAGTTCTACACATTGCTGTGGGTACACAGAGTCCAAGGTTCCAAGTTCTCCAGCACACACAGATTCCAAGTTTTCCAGCAAGCTATCCTCTTTTTCAGAGGTCCAAATTCAGAGGTTTCCAAACCAAAAGCCTGTACTTGTGTTTCTCATAACCTTTCTTCTTCTCTGGGCAAGATCCTGGGGTACCCACCTTCCAGGCTGCAGCCTGTAATCTCTCTAGGGGCCAAAGCCTCCAAGGCATCGCTTTTTTGCAACCTTTATCCTCTCACGCCAGACTCCACAGTGCTTCTTTCTTTGCTCTCAGGATGTGTGTCTTCCAGGCAGTTTCTCCTTACTGGCACCCCTTTCCAGCTGCACCACCCAGCAGACCCAGGTCATACCTTCCCCCACCGTGGGCTGCTTGGTTCTCCTTTCCAGAGCCCCCATTGCAGCCGGGTTCTTGTGTACTCTAGAGAGGCCATGTGTGGACCCAGAAATATGTCATGCCCATGGATGTTACCATATCCACGCCCCCTGCCTGACCTTAACCTGTACCATCACCAAGATTTCTCCTTATCGGCACAGCCAAATCTATTTCACTGTGCGAGTGTATCTGGGGTTAGATCCAGAGTCTTCTCCTCCCGTGGAAGCCCCACTTCCCCCTTGTTTTTATGGTGCCTTCATCTCCCTGGACAAACCCCAGAGCCAGGAAACCTTCCAGCAACAGCAGGACTTGGAGGCTAACACAGCTCCACAACCTAGAAAGGCAAAGAGAAAAGTTTGCTTCTTGTTTATCCACAAGTGCAGTTTCTGCAAAACAGCCCCCAAGTGCTCCCCAAGTAGGGCATGAAAAACAACTCCGAGGTGGTGTGGGATCTGCTGGAAACGCCTTTCCAAGGGAGGGAGGCTCGGGCAGGAGCAAACAGAGTCCTTTGGCCCCTGTGGCTCTTCCTTGCCCCAACGAGGCACTGACCCCGCCAGCCTTGGTGGGACAGGTTTTGCTTTGTGTTTTCAGGGCCTGTAATCATAACGTTCCTCTCCTAGGGTAGGCCAGGGGTTGGGGGTTTGGGGCTTGCAGGGCCCCATCCTACTAGCTCTCTGAGCAGAACCAGTGGCAGATACCAGGTACCACGTCAGATAGGGAACCCAGCCGACTTGCCTAAAGGTTGTCTAGCTGGGGAATAGTAGTGCCTGGAGTGGCACCCAGGTCAGTGTAAGTGGTAAATTCATGCCATCCTGTCAGATATGGTGTAGCTGGCTATGAGATCAGAACTCCTGTGTTGTGGGATCCCACAGAACAGATTCTGAAATCATTCCTTTCTTTTACCCTGTTTGACCCTGACCAAACTGTTATCTTTCTACATTATCTGTTAGGTGAGATCATCTTTTTCCTACCTAGCTCATAGACCTGTGGGAATCAAAGTGATGAAATCATAGGCAAATAAAAAGGATAATTGCTATGGAAAGACCAGTGTCTTTGAAGTCAGTGGCATGGGTTTAGGGGTGAATGGTGAAGAATAGGTAAGAAAAAGATGCTACTTGGTTGATTGGGGAAGATGTTCAGAGAGTGTTTCCTGGGGTTTTAAAACTGGGCCAAAGAATAAAGTGATGATTCTGCACTTGTTTAAAGACTGAAAAACATTCACCCATCTCTTCACCCAGCCTTCAGGGACACAAAGCAAAGTGTTAATCTAATAAAGGCAGCGGGGTGGGAGAATGGCAAAGATGTTTGTTGTTCATTTTTCTCGATGCTTTTGAACAGTTTGTTTGTTCTTGCAATAAACGTAGAAGACTTGACACTCCTCTGTGAATCCTGAGACCGTGTCTGGATCCATTGTCAGATCTGGGATTAAACCCACTTCCCCCTGTACAACAGGGGCGATCTGTCCTTCTGTCTATGTAGCAGTCAGGTCATTAAGGGAGATCGTTTCTGAAAAGCACGTAAACAGAGCCTGTTAATAATGAGCACTGCATTTTGCATCATGAGTCATCCACTAGCCAATGCTAAGTGCCTACTGTGTGCTAAACTTGGTTCTAAGCCTTCGAAATGCAGTGGTGGGCAAGACAGATGTGATTTCTGCTCTCGTGGAGCTCACAGTCTAGATGGGAACAGAGATAATAAAACGATAAACCGAGAAATGAACATGCAGTTATAGATTGGGATATTGGGATATTTTATTTCCTAGGAAAGAAATGAACAGGATGCTCCAGAGAATAACAGGAGGGGAGAAGGGGGGATCTACTTTATTTGGAGGTGATCCGGAACAGCTTCTCTGAGGAGGTGGCATTTAAACTGAGATCTGGGGGAAAACAAAACATTGCATGTTATTTTTAAATGAAAAAAATTTTTTAAATAAAACAAAAATCAAACTTCCTATTCCTATCAAGCAAAAAAGACCCCACCTCCCAGCTTTCTCCTGAAGAGGCACAGAGATCAGATATCCCCAACTGGAAGTGACCTCCAGGAGGGACAGGGAAGGACTTTCATCATTCTTTCTTTCACCAGTGGCCAGGCCATGCTGAATACTGTTTGACTCCGCTTGGGAGAGAAACCTTGGCCCACAAATGACTCTTTAAAATGATCAAATACACCTGCAGCTCTGTACTAAGCTGGCGGCTGCTCACAGAGTGGGTCCCGCCTGCATTCTCCTGTCGGGGGGGACCAGGAGGCATTAAAAAAAAAAAAAAACCCTGAATTTCATTAGATTTGCCTGTTTAAAAAAAAAAGACTCTTGTCTGCTAACCCAGGCTACATGACGAACATCATTTTCACTCCAGCCTTCTAGTCTTGGATCCTGAAGGTGCCCTGACATCTCAAGGGAGCCAGGTACCCTCTGTCCATGCCTCTGTCAGTGATCAAGCCATGTCACATGATCTCACATACCTGTCCTCAGGGGCTGGGCCCTCAACCTCTTCCCCAGCGTCAACCCCCAAGTCCTGCTCTCTTTCCCCCTTCATCTCTTCCCTGGACTCTTTCCTTTGCTTTTCCAAAAAAGTAGTGTCTCTCCTGGTCCCATTCAGCTTAGATGACACCTCTTCCAGGAAGTCTCTGTGATTTTTCTCAACTTCCTCTCCTCCATCCTCAGTGGTAGCACTTGTGTGGACCACGTGTGGGTCACGTCTGCCCTGCACACCCTGAGCTCCAAGACAAGGACAGAGACCCTCCACGGTGTCATTGTACTTCCAGCGCCCAGCATGCTGCTGGGCACAAAACCTAAATATCCACTGGGCTTCTCCTTCCCTTCGCACCAGAACCACACTCCTGGGCAGCCACATGGGAGACCTTGGAGTTTTTAACTAAAATGAGACACATTAAGCAGCATCAGGCAGCCTGTGATAATTCGGTTGAATATTCCCATTGTCTTTATTTCTTTCCCCTCTTCCTTCCATGGTAATAGCTCCCTTATTCAAAATAACTTTCATAGTTTTATTAAAAAAATAATCATACCTGATAAATGTTCAAAAGCACAATCAAATATCAAAGAGATAAAGGAGAAAATTAAACAATCGGTAACTCTCCCAATCTTCAGAAGCATATATAATAGGCATACAGATGTTGCGTATGTATATATTTGTGTATCTAGTTCATAGAATGGGAACATATTGTACACACTGTTAGTAATTATATATAATTATGTCATTTAGTGTTCTGCTACATCTTCTTTTAATTTTTGAAAGTGCTTTGCATGGTAATCACCAAATAGATGTATCATTATTTATTTAACTGTTTTCCCTGCCAGTCGGGAATTGATTCTAATATTTTCTCCCTGTAACAATTCTTTGATAAACATCTTCTGTCTTGATGGGCTAAACACAGGCGTGCAGACGGGGAGGGTTTGGGGAAAGGTGTCCCGAGTGGAGGGAGTGACACCTGTCTGGAGGCGGAAAGGATGCGGAGGAGATGGCCAGGTGATGGGGGGTGGGAGGAGGTAAGGGCAGGTGTTCCCAGCAGAGGAGACCACCTGGGCCAAGAGCTTGGAGGTGACAGAGTGAGGAGTGTTCTAGGAACCGGGAGGATTTGGGTACAGCTGGAGGGGCGTTTTGGAACGTAGGTGGTGAGGGGGTGGCTGATCACATGAGGAGGGCCAGGTCCTAAATAGCCCTGGAAGCCCAGCCAAGGTGTGTGGGCTCTGAGTAGTGGGGAGCCACTGCTGATAAGCCCAGAGAAGTGACGTATCCAGGTTGGCGCCTTTGAAGATCCCTGTGGCGTTTGCATCTGAGCCAACACCACACTCAGCATCAGACTCTGAGCTGTTATTAACACAACAAAACTGAAACTCAGAAGAACACGAGAAGAACAAGAACTCACATGTAACTGCTTACAGAGCAGCTTTTCAAACTGCCTGGGTCCTTAAATTCGGGATACAGTCAAACAAACAGGTCAAAACTCCCTCTAGCCCTGGAAGAAGTGCCTTGTGACTCAAATATCCTAGTCAGTTTGGGTCCCTGTCCCTGTTCTAGACCCTGGTGGCATCTCTGGCTGATGAGGGGGTTGGGTTTTCTTTCAGTAGCTGAGGCTAAAGAGTCCACTCCGACAGCCAGGCAGGCAGGGGTGACCCATGCCACAGCCACCACATCTGCAATTGGGTCCCCAGTCGCCACGCTCTGCCTCCCCGGGGTTGACATCTCTATCAGGGAGCGCTCCCCAAGCAAATGGGCAGTGACAGCTCTGTTTGAAAACCGCAGAGACAGTTAGGGAGGCTGTGATCTGCCAGCCCCCTAAGCTGCTTATTAGCAGGAAAATCACGCGCCTGCTGTATCGCACCCTCTTGGTTAACCCCTGTTCTTGCATCTCAGCGCTGCTATCTCACTTAAAGATTTCATTGTTCCCCTGCAGTGGGAGGGGGTGCTGGGAGAGCCTGCAGAGCTGCCAGAAGCTGTTTCTCTGTCTCCCATCCTAGCCTCCAGGGAGGCCCTGGTGAGGCTGCCGGACTTCTGATGTGGATGAGAAATTAATTGATGGGTTTTACAGGAAAACAGCCCCTGAAAGCACTCAGCCAACTTGCTCCCCGCATTGTCTGTTTGGGGTCCCAATGCCCAGGTTAAAGGGAAACACCCACAGGTGCCTGATTATAGGCCGTCTTACCCAGCAGTCTGTCACCCCCATCTCCTGAGTTTTCCTACCTCCACCCCCTCTGCTCACCCCATTTCCCGCAGCCCTCCCCACCATCTCTCCTGCGGATGTTTGCCCCTCCTCAGGGGCTCTGTCGTCAGTCTAGCTTCCGATCTTCTCCAGCACCCCCACCCCAACCCAGGAGACTCTTGAAGCTTTGACATCTCCACTGGAATCTCTAACTTATCCTAACAGAAATCAGGTGCTCAATAACTGCCCCCCCTCTCAAGACAAACAAGTTCGACCCTGAAAGTCCCCCACTCACCAAGGAGCTCAGGTCAAAAGTCTTGGGGTCACTGACAAGTTCACTTTTCTTTTGCATCCCATATCTGATCCATCAGCAAAATTTGTTGCTACTATGTGCAAAAATAAACCCTCATCCAAATGCCTCTTTCCATCGCTCCCACTGTTACTATCCTCCAAGCCACCATTACTTTCTGCCTGGGTCACTGCAGCATCCTCACAATCCCTGCCCAGCGGTCTGCATTGTGCACAGCACCAGTGAACCTGCTCAGGCTTCAGTCAAAGCATGTCCACCAGTGCTCAGACTCCTCCAGCTGCTCCTCACTCAGCTGAGATGAAAGTCCCCTGTCCTTATGTGGCCAGCAAGGTCCACGATTAGGCTCCTTTCTCCGCCAATATCCTTCCCACCTTGGCCACTCTACTCTGGCTACTCTGACCTTCTTGTTGTTGGGGTCCACATCAAGCAAACTCTTACCTCAGGACCTTTGCACTTGCAACTCCCTCTGCTTAGAGTCTTTTCCTCCAGACATACAAATGGCTCTCTCCTTCACTTTGCTGATGGCTTGCTCAGAGTTCCTTTCACAGAGCTGACCACCTTATTTAGAAAGGTGTCACCTCCTTGTGCATCCCTGACCTGGCTTGATTTTTCTTGATGTCACTTATCTGTTCAGCATTAAAATATATCCTTACATTTAGAGTTACACTTCTATGTTTTTGCTTGTTACCTGGCTTCCCCAGTAGAATTTTGTATCTTTTACTACTCACACAGGACCTGGCACATAGTAGCTGCTCAATAAATATTTCTTGAATGAGAAAATGGCTAAGCAATGAAAGAATATGGACCCAGTCATCCTGATCGCAGTATACTGTTTGAGGGTCCATCTTTCTGGGCACAGGGTGTAGCCTCATTCACCACTGGGGTATCTGTTCAACCCTAAGTCATGATTGTACAATGCGGAACAGGGATATCTTCTTATATTTTGAGACCTGAAGTCAATTTATCAACCACAGCCATTTAGCTTAGAAGAACAATATATTTCAGTCTTTTAAAAATGCGAAGAGGTTTCCTCAATAGGTCAGACTTAAACATGGCAAAGATACAATACTATAAGAAGCATATGCTGTCGGGGGCAGGGGTGGGGTTTGTGGTGGAAAAGGAGGATCAGATCTTGCCCACAGCTCAGATATGTGGAGCGTTTTACTCGGTGCCAGGCACCAGACCAGACAGATGCAGCCCTAATTTAACCTCATCACAGCCCCCATGGCAATGAGAATTATCCCCTGTTCACAAAAGAAGAATCTGGAACTAAATGGTCTCCCCTCAAGTCGCTTGGCAGTGGGCAGCCGTAATAAGACCAAAGTCCATGTCTGTGGACTCCAGCCCCTCCTTGACCCCCCTCAGTCTGCCTTCCTCTGTGGTCACTCACTTCAGTGACCGTCATGTGATTTCTCATCAGTCTCCTCATTGCCCAGCCAGTGGCCCATTCTCAGTGATGTTCCTGCTCCACCTCTTGGAGGTTTTTCAGTTATAGTGATGCCCTGCTTCTTGGCGCGCCCTCCCTCCTCAGCCCTGCTCTCCCTGTCCCCACCCTCTGAGGCACCTGGGGCTGTTTCCTCACTGGCAAATGCAATCACATACCAACCTCATGGGATTGTTATGAGAATAAAAAGAATATTGTGTGTGTGCAGTGCAGGTGTATCAAATCTGGGTAGGTTCTTTATTGGTTCCAGCAGATACATAGACTCAATATGCAGGGGCAGGGCTGGGGCTGTGAGTTTAGAAGGCAGGTGAGCACTCCCAGGCCCCCAGAATTCCTCTCTCTCCTTCTCTCCTCTGTCTCTTCTTCCTCTCTCTGGTCTTCACATTCTTTGCTGCCCTCTCCTCACGAGCTCCCTCCCCCTGGGGTGATACTGCCCTTTTAACCTTTCCTCCCAGGTCCAGGTGAACCCACTCACGCATGCGCGCACACACGCACACACACACACACACACACACAGAGTCCTGCCCACTCACGCATGCGCGCACACACACAGGAATGTACAATTATTATGGGGAGGGTGCAACACCACACGTGCGGATCATAGAGGCCAGTGGAAGAGAAAGCCCGACCAACTCAGTTACCCGACAGTGTGCCACACGTAGCAAATACCCGCTGCCTACAGTGTTCAGTGATTTCCACTGCTGTCACTTGTATCTCTCCCCACCCTCCATCACCTGTACTTTAAATTTGTTTTTTAAAATCTTCATGTCCAAAATGGAAAGCATCATCTTTCTGATTTTTCCCGCTTTCTTAGTCTTACTGATGGATGTATGACTACATTCTTTGTCACTCAAACCAAAGACCTCATCCCCCCGATGCTGGTCTTTTCTCCCCTCCTCTCCTACCCCTTGCCCTGCTACATTACTCAGTCACTTACCTGCTACATTACTCAGTCACTTACCAGCTCATCCAGGTCTCTCAAAGATGGGGCCAGGAGCTTGGGCTCTGATGTCAGATAGACCTGGCTCACGCTGCAGCTCTGCTGTTCACTAGCTGCACGACCTTGAACGAGTTTCATAGTCTCCCTGGCCTCAGTTGCTTCATCTGGGGATGACAATAAAACCTACTTCTTGGTCTCATTGGGAGGATTAAATACAATCAAGCCAGTAGAGCTCATTCCAAGGTGCCTGACATACAGCAAGTGCATAGCGGATGTTAGCTGCTGCCATTCTTTTGTTTCTTACTTCTCTGACCACTGTATTATTGAGTTGTAGTTGCCACCCATAGAAATTGTGTTTGAGAATCTGGGAGCTTTGGTCAAACAGGTGTTGCTGGTGAAGAACAAAGAGCCAAGAGGCCAGATTTACTGATGTGTCCCTTTGTCTTAGGTGGGAACTAGTTGTCTGCATGTGTGTACACTCATGCACAAGAGTGCACATGTACACACATGTTATAAACTCTGCCTCGGGCTGGGGCCTTTTCTTTAGCAGGACTGACTGGTCTGTAGGATGGGGAAGCCAGGCATGGTGGTGTGCGCCTGTACTCCTCTGGGAGGCAAAGAGGCCAAGGATCGCTTGAGTTCACAGGTTCAAGACTACCCTTCGCTAAGAACATAGTGAGACCTGGTCTCAACAAAGCAGCTGGGTGTGGTGGCATGTACCTGATACCTGGGAGGCTGGGGATGGCTTGAGTCCATGGGATCAGGACTACCCCAGGCAACATAGCGAGACCTAGTCTTTAAAAAATTAATAATAATAATAGAAATGGGAAGCTTTTCTCTCTGGAGCCCAGTGGTCTCATGTTTCAGCACATGCCCCTTTTTCCCCTCTGGAGAGAAGTCTGTTTCCCGGCACATGATCCTTCAGAGTTGGGGACTTAGTGGGCTGTGGTTCAGGGTTCTGTGGGGGCCCAAGCGCCAAATTAAGTTCAAATTGGGTTGAGCTTGCTCTGCAATGACTGGGATTTGCAAATTTCTGCATCCTGTTGGGGTGGAAAAACCTCAATGTTCCTGATGAAGAGCCAAAGGACAGCGCTTTGAGGGATCTGCAGGTAGAGTGTGCCCCCCCCATCCAGGTGATGTATAAATTGGCCGTTCCTTTGCACCTTGACCTGAAACACCTCAGGTTCCTCAAGCCCAACTCTTCTGATGGATGAGCTTGGCTGACTCTGCGGGGTGGGGTGGGCAGAGAAGCCATGCAAATGCCACCAGCCCCACCATCTCATGCCATTGCCATCTAGTTCCTGACAGCCCACAGGACACCAGGGACAGCTCACGAGCTACAGGAACTGGAAGTCAGGAACAAGGTCATATGCCAAAGGTCATGAGAATTTTGCATTTTACGTTGCTCTCATTTCTGATCATTGAAACAGCCTTGCCAAGGTAGTGGAAAGGCAGGGATCAGAGAAAACCACATCCAGTTTTGTTTGGTTCTGTTTTGTTTTGGTTCTGGTTTTGTTTTGCTTTGTTTTCCACCCACCACAAGTTCTTTTCTTCCCCTCTCATAGTGTGGGCGAAATGCTGAGAACTTCGACCGATTTTTCACCCGCCATCCACCAGTCCTAACACCTCCTGACCAGGAAGTCATCAGGAATATTGACCAATCAGAATTCGAAGGATTTTCCTTTGTTAACTCTGAATTTTTAAAACCTGAAGTCAAGAGCTAAGTAGATGTGTAGATCTCTGTCTTTCATTTCTGTCATTCAAGCTCAACGGCTATCGTGGTGACTTTCTGTTTTCATTGCAAAGTTGCATCCATGTTTTCTTTGCTGATGAGACTAGAGTGACCATGTTTCAGAACCCAAATGTCCTCACGTAGTTTGCTGCATCTCTATGAGATGGGACTACGCACATGGCTTGTCGAAAATGCAGCTGCATAATGAACACGTTACCAGAGTCCTCTTACAATTTCTTTTCCCCAGCATGTCAGCTCAGTAGATCCAGCGGGGACAGAAAATGCCTGCTTTCTTTCCCTTTTTCCTCTGCACTGCCATTTTTACACATTTTCTCACTCCCACCATCCATGTAGATTCTCCCTACCCAACAAGGAGACAGCCAGATGCTAGCAGCACTCTTCCACTTCCTGACCCAGGGCTTGGCTGGTACCCAAGTAGATGGTTGCTCTGACTTACAGGGAATTCCCCTGTGATGCCCAGTTTGGAGGCACCATGAGATTTGAAAAGAACATACTAAAAATAAGACTTTATTCATTTTTTTTAATTCAAGCTAAGAAGATTATCTAAACCCTTTATAAATTCCAAGCGTGAGCTCTTAGCTATTTTCAATCTCAAAGCACTTCAAAGGGTCAGAAAGCAACCAGCTTGGGTGTACCCAGAGCTGTCAATTTCTGATACAGTGGCTCCCTGGTCATCTTCCTCCCCAAACTATGTGCATAGGGCATTTGGCACCCCTCTCTGAAAACACATGGTCACTCTAGGAAGGTCCAAAAGGATCGTGGTTTTACATTAACATTTCAAACTTTAATTTGCTTTGGGGTTTTATTTCTGTTGTTGTTCAAATGCAAAAGAAAGAAAAAAAAAGCTCACTTTGTTTCACATGCTTTGAGATGTGTCCCTATGTTATTAACAGCAGTGACCTTTGACTTACTAAGAAGAGACAACACCTAGCAGCCCCAGGCTGTGTATCTGGGCTGGGTCTAGGTTTGTTGCTGGCTTTGGAAAACTATTTAAGTGCTCGAAGAAAGACACCCTTTCTCGGAAGTCCATGGTTGTATTCCTCACTGTGATGTTGTTTTGCAAGATGTTTGTGGAAATGTTTATTTGTATCTGGATATCTGTTATATGCCATTTTTCTTCTAGCATCGAGAGACAATAAAAAAAAAGAAGAAGAAATGCTATTTCAAGGAAAACGGCTTTCTTTGAAAAATGTGGAACCAAACTACAAAGTGGGGCCTCCTGAGGCTTCAGGACAAAAAGGAGCTAAACACAGAGTTTAATCTTGCCCCCGTGTGCAGCAGTCAGCGAGGCTGGGCCCTATACCACTTGGGTCTCCTGGTGGTCTGACCCGGGGAGGGGTGAGCTGGCGGGGGCCTGAGTCACAGTCCCAACAGGATCAAGGCTAGAGGTTGGCTAGGGGCACAGCTGAGACTCTTGATTTCCTTTTTAAAACGGCCACTTCTCCCAGCTTGGGTTAAATATCCGTGGCAGCTACCAGCTTCCTGAGCTTCCCCGGGGTCCAAGGGAACCTTTTGGGTGGAGAAATTCCCATTTGTGCATTCTGAGCAGAGGGCACATGTGGTTCCCCTCCTCACCTGCTGCCTTCTGCTCTTCTCAGGCAGCCTAGAGAATTCTTGTCACAAGTGGAGTGATTGTGGGAAGCTCCAGGGCTTCCAAGAGACCATCAAGGAGACTTTAAAAACTTGACACTTGTCCTTGAAGTAAGACCATTCATCTTCAAGAAAACCCCGCCTGGATTTCTGCCTTGGCAAAGGCCCCTGATGTTGGCCCCTTTCTGGCCTCACTTCTTGCTCTGGCCTTTGGGACTGTCCCTGATGCACCATTGTGGTCACAGCTGAGACCCTAGAGGCTGCAAACTTGACATCTTAGCTGGAATCTGAGGAGGCACCAGAGGGGAAGCAGGACAAAACCCCTCACCTCATTGTTGGGGAAATCTGTTGAGGGGATGTGACTTGCCCAAGGTCAGCCAGGGGAGGAATGCAAGCGATCAACACCAGCTCCCCTCTGTGGGCGTGCCATCCCTGAGCCACGCCCACCCACAGGCGAGTTGAGTTGTCGGAGGTGCTTCCTCTGGCTCTGGCTCCTTTCCTTGGATGTGGTTTCAGGAAGATAAAAGCCATGAAGAGACATTAGGCCCTTGATAGATGATTTGAGACAACTTTAGAGAACAATGTATGATCAATCAATTGATCCATAGATTAGGTAGGTAGGTAGGTAGATAGACAGACTGTACACTGTATATATCCACTGAGCTCTACATTTTCCAAATTGTTGCCATTATTTTTCGAAAATGTAATAGTTTGCAGAAATAGGTACTCAAGCCAAAGTCTCTGTTCCCCTCACACACCTTGCTGAAGGCTAGTCAGGGAGCCTTGCATGGAAGTCAGGGGTCATTAGTAAGAGCTCATGAAGTCTCCTTTCCATCATCATTTCAAGTGCAGAGGAGACTGGGTAACACCTTTCCATGTATATAACCTCTGGGAGATAATTCGGAAACGTATCCAGGAAAAAGGACCTCCATTAATTTTGTAATCGTCCATGTATTTCACCCTTTGTTCATTCATCCAACCAGCACTGAGCTGTATTGAGCACCCCCTGTATGCCAGGCTCTATGCTGTGTTCCAGGAGCCTCGTGGACAACCATAGACACACAATATGACACCCAGCCCAGCCATCCAGCAGCCGTGAAACAAGGTGTTAAAAGTACAGTGTGATCCAGAAATAACTAGTGTTGGAGTTAGTCTGGGAAGGTCTCTTTGGAGTTCTGTTTTCTCTCTGTAGACAACAGTTTGAGCCTGAAGGAGAAAGTGGACCTGAGCCCCCTTGATCTGGATTTCTGGGACAATGGGTTGATGGGTGGGGGAGGGGGGTAGCTGGGTGGGTCTCCTTCTAGAAGGCCAAAGGCAGTCTCCATGCTTGAAGAGACCATGGAGTCATCAAGGTGTAGCTAGGGATAGGTGTCTACACAGAGAGAGGGAGCCAGTTTCGCAGCTTGGTTCTGAGTCCTGATTCTCACCTCCTGGGATCTATCACTTGGATTCCTACAGGCATGACTCTTTGTGACCTAAGGAGAGGCTGCTGCTGCTATCCTAGCACACAGCCCATGCACACCTACACCCTGTGGGATCCACATGCTGCCCTTCATTGTCCTGTAATAAACCATTGTCCTGAGGCTCTCCCTTTAGTCAGAGGGACTGAGATGAGGCATTAGATCAGGTAACAATCCTAACCCACCTTGCAACCTTGGGCAAGTCACGTTACATTCTTGTGTCTCACTTTCCTCACATGTCAAACCATGGGGGTTGGGGAGTGAAGATTAGCCCAGCCATCCCCCCAGGTGGCTGATGGGTCTGGGAAGAGATAATAAGCTGATGAGACCTCTGAAGAGAGAAACACATACAGATGGGAGCTCTTTCATTTGCACCCTCAGTGACATTCCCTGGTAGAATTTGTCCAAGGCTATAGTTAGTGAATTGGCAACAAGGCCCCTCCCTCAGAAAAAGAAATGCCAAATTTGGTCAAAAGCTGCCCAATACCTTCCTTTAGACTTGAGAGTTTGCTTCTTTTAGCCTATTAATTATCTCCAACCTTTGACAGATGAAGACCCCAGTTCTTGTCTGGGTAGCTTTCAGAGCATCCCTTCACAGTCTGGACTGTACAAGTCCATTTGCATACAGACAGTGGCCAGCCAGCTCTTTCTTTAAGCACTGAGCTTATTCTCCCTGGGCCACTGCCTTCCCAGGAGCAGAGTGGCTATACTACTATTCCCTCTTTTTTTTTTTTTTTAATAAGAGAAAAGGGCCTCCTAGCCATTAGGGGTCGCTCTTGGGTGGTTTTCTTTGGGACACTCTACCCAGTGACTAATTCTATGACATTGTACATGGTAAGAAGCACTTCCCCCACTCAACCCATGGTAGAGCCAAAGAAAACAGACCACACATGCATGCCCTGATGGCAATCTTTTAAGACATGCAATGTCTCATTTCTTTTCTGAGAACATTCCCACCAGCTTTTCTTCCCTGAAGGTGGCATACAGTGTGAAGTGAGAGCTAGGAGAGAGGTTGTGCCATGCTGCTGCTAACCCCGCTCAACACAGGGCTCTTTCCTACCCACCCAAGGGACGTCCTTGCTTCCTGGTCACCGGCATGTCTCGGTTGTGTTTCCTTCTTATGCTGTGTTAATGTGTTTGCTTTCCATTTGGCAGAGAGACAAGCGAGACACCTCCAACTTCGACAAAGAGTTCACCAGACAACCTGTGGAACTCACACCTACTGATAAACTCTTCATCATGAACTTGGACCAAAATGAATTTGCTGGCTTCTCCTATACTAACCCAGAGTTTGTCATTAATGTGTAGGTGAATGCAAACTCCATTGTTGAGCCTGGAGTGCAAGACTTCAGGCAGGTGTATGTATCAATTCTAGTCTTCCGGGATCCTTGGTGCATATGCTGCCATTCCATCTGTGGGGAGCTTGTCCTTGAGGGCTTTCCTTTGTATGTGTAGCTTGCTAGTTTGTTTTCTACATTTGAAAATGTTTAGTTTAGAGTAAGCGCTTTATCCAATTATAGAGGTTATAATTTTCCAAACTTCCAGAAACTCATCAAATGAACAGACGATGTCAAAACTACTGTGTCTGATACCAAAATGCTTCAGTATTTGTAATTTTTAAAGTCAGAAGCTGATGTTCCTGGTAAAAGTTTTTACGGTTATTCTATAATATCTTCTTTGAATGCTAAGCATGACTGGTATTTTTAAAAATCGTGAGTAAGCTTTGCAGTTACTGTGAACTATTGTCTCTTGGAGGAAATTTTTTGTTTAAAAATTGATATGATTAAACTGAGTTAATATATGCAAACTCATTCGTTTATATGTTTGCTTTTAAAATCAATTCTGGTGTAGAGAAGGCAGACTAGAGAGCTGGAGGCTAGTGTAGCCAGTAGATGAGATTTGTTTCACATGCATGGAATTTTATTTAATTACAATCATGGTCAACATTACAACATGGGATATTTAATATAAATTTTCAGACTTCAGGATTTGCTTGGAAAAAGTCACAAGACTGGTAGCACTCAGCCTCTATCACATGAAAGTAATTTAACAGAACTGAGAAGTGCTTGTCTTCTTTAAAAGTAGACATTTTGCCACGGCCACTACCACCCCTATTATACAACACTCTCCATCCACTTCCCTGGCTACAGTAGCCATTTGCAGTTGACACTTCTGCCATTTATGAGTCATGTTTTCCTGACCTCCATGTTTTCCTGTGCCCATAATCAAAATATCTATTCAGCCATCCAGTCAATATCATTCATGACTATTAAATAAATCCCTAAGCACAAAGTACTTACCAAAAATTCCACTTCTATCATGATAGAAGTCAGCAAAGCAACACCATTTTTCGGTGGTCTATGAAAATATCACAATTTGCAAAACTACTTTTATTATTTTTCTCCTAATTTGTCATTTGCTGGAAAGAAAGCAGGGGTGGGGGAGTGTTGGCCTTTCTCTCAACCACCATACTTGTCTATAGAGTCCAGAAGAGGAAGGGAAATCACTTTAAAAACCCGTTGGCACCAGGCACGGTGGCTCGTGCCTTTAAGCTTCAGCTTATGAAGTGGCTGGGGCTAGGGATTGCCATCGAGCCCCCCCAGGGAAACACAGTGAGACCTAGTTCCAAAAAATAGCTGGGCGTGGTGGTGCGCGCCTGTAATCCCAGCTACCTGGGAAGCTGAGGCTGGGGATTCCTTGAGTCCATGGTACCCCGGGCTTCGTGAGCCTGTGGTTCCATGGGCAAAAATAACGAGACCTAGTTCCCCCCCAAAAAAAAAATCCCGTTGGCATGATAAGGAGCCCCAGTCTGCGAGATCAGAGTGACAAACTACTGAATCACTGGGTGTCAGCCTGGTCCCTTCTCTGAATGAAATCATGCTTCTATTTTCATTGTGAGAGATGGAGTCGTCCCATCTATAGCACATGCCTTTGTAACTGCTGAGACCATTTGGTAGCAGAAAAGAGCAAGCCTGTCACCCAAGTACATTATGACTCCACAGAGTTTATTCATCTCCTTCCTCCTTGGAAAATGTCCAGTGAATGGAGCAGTCAGCAGATACAATGAGCCCATTGATCTTGGTTCTCTCTTGGTAGGATTTTAGAAACCCTGGCAGTTAAAATTGGGTGAAGTCAATTTAAACTTAAAGAAGAAACTCTGTTCTTTGCCTCATACTTAGAAAGCAAAAATATGTGGATTTCTATAGTTATTCAAGGACATGTTTGGTCTAAGAGGTTGCTGTTGTTACTGGGGGTTCATCACCACTTCATGCCAGCCCTTGTATTTCTTCCTCTGTTGGAGCTAAATCTATTTCCTAAATATTGAGCACATATTCTGAAGCAGGTGATTTGGGGGGTACAGAGGCAACAAGACAACCCAGAATTTCTGCTCATGGGGGGTGGATGACTGCAGGAGTCCTGGTCTCTCATCTTCACTTCCAAGCTTGCTCCCATGGTGTTGGCAGCCCCAGTTCCTTGCCTGACAGCTCACTCCCTAGGGTTGTCTTTATACAGGGTTGTTGCCTTCCCCCTGGGCAAGTGTATCAAGTAGACTTCCTAATCTGGGAGTCATTAAACTCAAAGGAACCCAGTCTCAAAAGTGATGTCCCATCGTACTGCTGTTTTCTGTTCTTTCCCAACAAGTCAATAAATCCAGCCCACACTCCATGGAAGAGACGTATACAAGATGAGAATTCCAGGAGATGCATCCTTTGAGTGCCGTCTTAGGGACACTTTGCCCTGAGCTGCCTGTCTGGAACTGTGGGTAGCCCTAGAGACCAGGCAAAGGACAGCTCTTTGAACAAAAATTGGAAACTTTCCTTGAAACAAGATCCATGCTTAGAAAGAAGCCACAGTGATTCATTCTCTGGGGTGGGAATTTTGAACTACCTTAAAGATTCGATCAGGTCAGTGATGTGCGAGAGACAGACCAACACTGAGAAGCTATGAAAGAAGTTACTCGCCTGAAGTTGTGCTTGGCACGCAGAAGCACAATTGTTGTTACACAGCCAAGCTCACTGCCAAAGGCAAGGGGCTAAACTTGACCTTTGGATGGTTTACAGTCCTATGGCTTCAGGGTCTCAAATCCACTGAGAAGATGGATGAAAACTACATAATTATCTAATACTAAATCGCAAACTATCCCAAACTGACTGTCTTTTTTCTTTCTTTTTTTTTGCATTTTACATATATATAAAGTATATATATATGAAATACATAAAGTATATATTTTATATACTCCAAAACTCTCCCACCACCATATCACCTCTGAACCATCATCCTGATCTCTTGTGTTCATCCCTCCCCTGATTTTACTCTCTCTTGCCATTTGCTTTAGATCTGCTGTAAGTTTGTTAGTTTTGACTTTTTCTTGTCCTTTTATTTGTTTTCTTTATATCCCACATTTAAGTGAAAACATCCAGTAGCTGGTTACAAAATCAACACACTAAAGTCAGTAGCATTCTTATATGCCAAAAAAAAAAAAAAAAATTACTCCGAAGAAGAAGAAATCAAGAAAACCAAACTTACTGTCTTTAATTGAAGCCGGGCATGGTGGCACATGTCTATAATCCAAGCACTGGGAGGCAAGAGGCCAGGGGTCACTTGAATTCATGGGTTCGAGACTACCCTGAGCAATATGGCGAGACTTGGTCTAGAAAAAAGCAGCTGGACACAGTGGTGGGCACCTGTAATCCCAGGTACCTGGGAGGCTGAGGCTGGGGATCGCTTGGGACTACCCCCAGCAACATAGCGAGATCAACTCTCAGATAGATAGATAGATAGATAGATAGATAGATAGATAGATAGATAGATAGATAGATAGATAGATAGATAGATAGAAAGAAAGAAAGAATTGACTCCACTAACAATGGTGGTTTTCTGGTTTGGTCATTTAAGCTTATCTTTGATACACTTGCCTGCATATCTTCAATCAGCTCGAAGTCAGCTGGCAACTTGACAGTCTGAATGACCTCATTCTCATAGATGGTGTTTGACAGATGCATATAGGGGAAACTCAGTTGGATTTGCTTGTTTTTGCTACACATGCTATCTTGTGTTCCAAGCAGAACATAGACTCCTGTGGGGGGGCTTAAGGACTCCAATGAGCAGCAATGGGAAGCAGACCCCCAGGTTTCAAGGCTTTGCTTATATCATGTCTATTGCTTTCCCATAAGTCAAATGTAAGAGGTGGAGAAATAGATTCCATTTCTGGATGGGCGGCACCATGGAATCATGCTGCAAAGACAAGTGGGTGCAGAGAAGGAAAAAAATGTGTGGCCAATTTTGTATCTACCACACAGTCCATTGGTGAATCGTTCATGAACCTAGAGGCCACCAAAGACATAAAACAGGTAGAAAAGAAATTACCAGGAGCAACTGGATTGCCCAAGACCAGATCATATAGATGGCCAGAAGTCAGCATTCTCACTTATCTCTGTAATCTCAGTTGACAAAGACACAACAGCAAGGCTCAGGCTTATCAACTGAATAACTAGACCAACTTCAAAGGTCATGGTTTGTGTTCTTTAAGTCAAAAAGGACAAGATTCTGAAATTCTCAGATGTTGTTCCTGCCATCATTCTTTTTCTAACCTCACTTACAAGCTGGGATGCAGGAGAAGTCGAAAAGGAAAGCAATAAGAGATTAGGATGATGGTTCATGGGTGACATGGTGGTGGGAGAACCTGTGTACACAATGATGCCAAAAATACATATATGCATAATCAATAAAAAATAAAAATTATTTTTAAAAAATGGAATGCCAGCAAGACACATGGACACCAAATCTGGGAAGTCCAACCTGGTGCCACCTAGCAGTATCTGGATCTGGGAGCCCTAATGCCAAATTCCTCATGTCCTGTGTCTGAGGCTGTTTTGATGTGAAACTGCATTGACTCATATGGAATCCTGCTGTTCATCACTTCATACGCAAGTTGTGCCGACTCTAAAATCCTGATTCCCAAGACAGTAAAGGCTTGAGTTCTAGAAGCTCCGTGATTTAACCACACTAGATTTTCTCCCACCTCTAGCTCACCCAAAGTCCCCATGGAATTGGCTGTGTCTGGTCGATCAGGCCAAGTGTCAGGAGGAGATTGAAATGTTCTTTGATCAAGAAATGACAGAATATGTTTTCAATCACTTTTCTAGCCATTATTCCTCACAAGACCAAGAGGGAAATACACATAGAAGACAATGCCTAGAAAACAAGAAGCTGTTTTCACTCTGAAGATTTAGTTTCATGTCCAAATGTGGGACCCTGATCCTACAGTGGTTTGCATTATAGGAAGAATTTCTAAATATCATGTGGGCTGTATTACTGATCTATCAACTGTTAATAAATGATCCCCAAACTTAACAGCTTGAAAACACACATTTATTTAGCTCAGTATGTGTGGGTTGGGAGTCCAGACCCAGTTTCTGGGTCTCTGACTCATGATTCTTCAAAAACTGCAATCAAATTTTGGCAGGTACCAATCTCATCTGGAGGCTCAATAAGGGCAGAGACTACTTCTGGACACCCATACCTGGTGTTGGTGGGTATCGATTCCTCACGAGTTGTTGGACTGAGATTATAGGTTCCTCCTAGTTTTTGGCTAGACTGCCCGCAGCTCCTTGCCACATGGGCCTTGCAGAATGGCAATTTCTTCATCAAAGCAGAAAAACAGCAATAGTGTGGGAATGCCAGTAAGAAGGATACCCCATTATCTTGTAAATTAATTACAGGCGTGACATAGTCTCATTTTTTTTTTCTATGTTCTAGTCCTTAGAGCCAGTCACTAGGTCAAGCCCACACTTGGAAATTCTCTGATGTTACTCCTGCTGTGAATCCAAAAGGTGTAAAGGGTAACCTCTCAGAGACTTCTCATGGCCTGGGGTATAGGGGAGAAAGGGAAATCTTGGCACTGTAGCCAGTGACTGTGCCCCATCTTTATCAGAGGCTGATTCAAGAAAAGAACAAGCCAAATATGTCTCTAGATCCCATCCTCTCTCAGATCATGGCTCAAAACTGGATTTGAAGGTGATTTTCTCATTGTTATTAAGCTGCAGAGCCTGAGACTATGTCAGGAAGCTTATAACTGCAGAGAAAAATTATTAGGCCTAGAGTTTTATTTCCTCTATTCATTTAGTCACTAAATCTGTCTTTAGGATAAAGTCCCCATGGACTTGGCTGTGTCTAGTCAAGGTCAGGTGCCAACTAGAGGCTGTGGATGGCCTTGTTCATGTAGATGGTGTGTGCCAGATGGATTGGTGTAGGGGAAGCTCATCTGGGATGACTTGTTTTCTTTTACAGGTGGCCTCTCCTATTCCAACTAGAATATCGACTTCTCGGTATGGTAGTTTTAAGGTCTCCAACAAGCAGCGATGGGAAGCAAATCCCTGGGTGCAAGTATTTTTCAAGTCTCTGCTTGTATCATGGTTGCAGATAGGTCCATAAATAGGTGGGGACCAGAACTAGGCCATGTTCATATGCAATGGATGTTCTAGGATGAAACATTAAACATGGTGAATAACATGATAGCAGACAGCAATGCCGGCTATGTAAAAAAAAACAGACAAAGTGGTAGGATAGAGATGGATAGGATCAGAGAGCATTGACTTGTCAGCTATTTCACCCAAATGCTCAGGAAAGGCCTCTTGGAGGGTGATACATTGAGCTCAATGGAGTCCAGAGAAAAGTACTCCAGAAAGAGGGGACAGCAAGGGTCAGGGCAGGAAAATGCCCAGCAAAGACCAGAAATTGATCCCTTGTCAGTAGAGGATGGTAAGCGCTGGGCTAGGTGGTAGATTGGAAGGCAGGGACCAGATCAGGTAAGATCATTTCTAGATCTTAGTGAGAAATTAGACTTTGTTCTAGGTTCAGTGAGAATCTCCTGGACACTGTATTGACTTCCTATTTCTGCTCTAACAAATTGCCACCAACTTTGTGGTTTAAAACAACACAAGTTAATTATCTTATTGTTCTAGAAACTACAAGTTGACACCAGCTTTGTGGTTTTAAGCAACACAAATTTATTATTTTATTGTTCCAGACTCAACCTCACTGGGCTAAATTTCAAATAACAGCAAAGCTGGTTCATCCTGGAGGCTAAAGGGCATATCTGGTTCCTTGTCTTCTCTACCTGCCAGAGCTAACCACAGTCCTGGGTTCTTGACCTCCTGTCATCCTCAAAGCACATTACTCTACCTCTGCTGCTCTGTCACCTCCCCTTTTCTGCCTGTCTCCTAAGTCCCTTGCTATTACCTTGGACTCAACCAGATAATCCAGGATAATCTTCTTATCCCATAACCCTTAACCCAACTGCAAAGCCCTTCTTGTCATGCATGTAACATGTTAGTAGGTTTCAAAGATTAGAAATGGATATTTTTGAGGGAGTTTTATTTTGCCTCCCCATAGAGACTTTAAGTAGAGAAAAGACATGGCCTGATTTACTTTGGAGAACATATTTATGAGGGTAAAAAGGAAACAGGAAGGTTAACTGAAGCCATTGCAGTAGTGAAGAGGGCAGGTAGAGGGTGTGATTTACTGGGCTCATGTCATAAAGATGAGAGAAGAAATATGGAGAAAATGACTGATTTAGACTAATCCAGCCAAACTATTTCTCCCAGCCAAGTGTTCTTTCAGCCATACCACATCTTTCTGGGACAACAAGGATCTGTGGGGTTTTTCTGAAGGGAAGAGGCATGGAAGTAGATGGAGTATAAGAGGAGGACTTAGGTGAGGTGAGGGAAATCTGGGTAGTAAGTTGAATAAGGGCCACCCCAGGATATCTAGCCCTAACTCTGGAATTTGTGGAAGTTACCTTGTTTGGAAAAGGAGCCTTTGCAGGCGTAATTAAATTGAGAACTTTGAGATGAAGAGATTACCCTGGATTACCAAGTTAGATTCCATCTGAGAGAGGTGGAGGGAAATAGCAGACACAGAAGAGGAAGTAGCACTGTGCCTGAAGGCAGAGCAGAAAGGGATGATTCCACAGTCAAGGGATGCTATGGGCTGTGGGAAGCTGGGAGAAGTAAGAAATGAATTTTCCTTTGGAACTTCTCAAGAGAATGTGACAATGCCAACACCTTGACTTTGGGCTTCTGCCTCCCACCCCCACCCCAAACTATAAAAAGACAAATTTTAGTTGCATTGATTTATCCAGTTTGTGGGCTTTACCTACAGCATCCCCAAGAAACAAATACATCTGGAATGGGCCAGATCATAGCCTCACCCAATTCCTGGTAAATTGACTAAACTGGAGTTGTTCCACTTTGGGGGTACCCCCAGGCAAGTGCAGTGCTAAGTTGGAATCTCACTCCCAACCATCCCAAGAAACAAAATGAGAAGAAAGGACACTTCGACAGGAGACCTTGATGCCTTTAAATGCCTTCTTCATTGGCTCTAGGCTGAAGCCAGGGGCAAAGACCCACACCACGGTGGGGCAGCCTTCCTGCGGGGCCCTGGAACACAGACATTTCCCTGTATGGTTCAGGCCTGGGGACAATGTACCTCCCCCCGCATTACACCCACCTGGGTTGGCTCTCGCTTCTCTGTGGCTGCTGCTGCAGAGTGGTGGAAAGCTACAGAGAATGGACAAAACTCACAGACCATCTGTTCATCTTCTGTGTTTTGTGAATTTATTTCCAAATGTTAAGCATTTGATAGCAGTTGTCAGGCATTATCTCAAAACCTACCATTTGGATAAAGATATTCTTTCAAAAACCCACAAGAATCTCTCATAGATCAGTGATTTTCCAGGGTTTGGAATAGGGGCGAGTTGTATTTTGAATCAACACTTTCAAATATTATCATATAAGTTTTTTAACCAGAAAAGGAAAATAAGATGTCTTGTTTCTATAATACAGACTTTGGAAAGGAAACTGTGACCAAATCTCACTGGAAGGGCTGTGTAAAAAAAAAAAAAAAATAGAGAGACCTCTCAATTAAGAGAGAAAGAGTCGTCACAGGCACTGGGGTGGAGTTTGTGGAAACTTCCTACTCTTTTTGACGTTTTTACATTTATCAAAAAGGGACACAGATTATTTTAAAAGACGTACAGCATCTTCAGTAAAGGAATGTTTCACCTTAATTGGAGTCTCCGCACATTTGGGGAATGAGGATGGTTAGGTAGGAAGGGCTGTGTCTGGCTGTCAAGGATGGGCAGAAAGTGCCATCCTTAGGAGTAGCTTTTGTCCTCTGGGCTCAGATGCTGAATCCCAGGGCACTAGGTTCTTGCTACAAGTTCAGTGGCATCCAATAGGAGCTTCTGTTCTAAGCAGAACCATCCTTGGATATCAGAGATGCACCTGGGAATGCTGGACAATGGAAATGAGGGAGCTACTTCTCTAAATCATGATCTCAGGCATTCACAATTAAGCTGTTTTGGCCTACATGACCATGAGAACTGCAGATGGACATCCTGGACCATGTCCCTCTCTCATTGCTGCAATAGCAGTCAACTTTACCTAGGTCAGCACAAAGGGGCAACATCATAGTACTCCCCAGTAGTGAGAACCCAGAGCTAGAATGTCCAACATTCAGGTCTGCCATATACCGGCTATACAACCTTGGAATGTTAATTTTCCCTGAAAATGAGAGAAGCCATAGTGATACTTGTTCCTTTGAGTTGTTGGGAAGATCCAATGAGATGGCAGCTGGAATATAGTATGTTCCATATATGTGCTAGATATCATTTTCATTATTTCATAAACCAACTAGTGCATGAAGCATTCCGAGAGGTTAAAAAAAAAAATGGGAGTGTTATAAACCTAAACTTCCTGATCTGGAGAGTACCCATCCTGCTTAGCAACAGCCTGAAAGTATGCAACCCAACAACACCTCTTTCCCATCCCATTTTCCCATTTTTATATAAAATGCGCAGGTTTGAAAATATTGGCCATTCGTTGCAATTCCACTGTGTGAAAATAAAATACGCCCATTTTATACAGATGTCAAACAGACTACAAGCTTGAAACTCTAATGTACAAGACCAATGGGAAAATAATCTTGGCTCTTTTAAGAGCATTACTAGAGTCTTTTAAAGCCTTTCCATCTGCAGAACATCTTACTTGGATGCTATTATTCATAATGTATTACTTTAACACTTAAAGTATGTCAATCCCCATCCTGGGGCTTTGCGATAACAACTCACATCATCCTCTAAGGTAGGAATTCCTCCTTGTGCCATTTTACAGTAGAGGAAACTGAAGCCCAAAGAGGTTTAAGAACTTGCTCAAGACAAAACAGCAGGTGGTAGAGCCAGATTTTGAATGCAGGCTGCCTTTAGAAAATTTGTTATGAATCACATACTTTTTTTTCAAACCCACACAAGATGTTGGCATGGTCAGAGCTATCACTGAAATGTGTATTTATAAGGCCAAGCATGGCTGAGCGGTGTTGGGGGTTAGCAGGACCACAAGGGAACCCAAGTGAGCAGAACTCAGCAGAGCTCATCACACACGCAGTCACTGATGTCCACCCAAAGTTGGCACTCAGCCCCTGAGTCATCATTGTAGGTGGCATGGAACTATATTAAACACTCCAATGACAGCTAACCCTTACAGCACACTAGTTGGGCACCGTTCGATGTTCTAAACACACTACAGACACGAACACACTTATCCCAGAGCACAGTGACTGTTTCCATCATCCCCACTTTCTGTGACAACTGTCACAGAGAGATGTCCTAGTCTACCCAGCCATAAATGGGGGCAGGATTTGAATCCAGGCCATCTAGTTCCCACATTGATGCTCTTCAAATACTATACTTTGTCTATAAATCGATGGAGAATGTCAGTTCTCTAGGTTTCTTTTTATCCACTACCCAAACACCCAGGATCAAGAAAGAACATAGCAAAGGGAAAGAGTATGAATTAAGTTATGGAAAAGGCTGAATATCTTGGGGGAAATACAGGTTGCTTTAGAAGAATGAGAATAACCTGCTTTTATTGAGTTATTACTAGGCACCTACCAGCATTGAGTTCATTTTAGCCTCGGATAAACTCAACAAGCTGGTTGTTATTATTAAACCACATTTACAGGTGAGAAACTTCGGTCTCTGAGATGCTGAGTAACTGGAGTAAGACCACAAAGCAGTTAAGTGGCCAAGCCAGGGCCTGAATCCAGGTTTACTGAACCTTACAGTCTGTGTGCTTAAGGCCCCGTTAAAATGCTCAGGAAATTATTTCTTCCAAAACAGCTCCTACTAAAGGAAGTTAGGTAAACAAGAACCGGAACTAACTGCTAATCAGCTATTGGGAGTTTTCAAAGAGAAGCCCACATGAGCACATAGTGACTCAGGGTCAAGGTTTAAGAGGGATCCTTGATAGGGAATCTCTGAAAACAGAGGAAAAGTATGCCACCCTTCCTTCCAGCTGAATGTGAGGCATCTCTGTCAGTCATCTCCCTTCCTGAGACCCATCACTCAGCTGGTATTGAGCCCACATTTTGCACCCATGTAGGTTCCTAAGTGCAAAATCCACCTCTAACTGGAGTCATCAAAGTGAAGGCATCACTTATTTGTTTGTGGTAACTGAAATGCCCATGGGTTTCTGGCCTCAGGTCCAGATGGATCCAGAGGCAGTACAGAAAGTTGTTCCTTTCTAACTTCATCCAATTTTTTCCATGAATTCATTTTCTTAATGGCTCCCCAAAACTCCAGCCTCTACCCCAGAGCTTGGCAGTACTGGTAGAAGAATTTCTTCTTTTTCCTGCAGTCTCATTAAAAGTCATAGCATTGAGTTTTATGGACTTAGGTTGGCTATGCATGTCTAAATTATTTTATCCAGGAAAAGAAATATCAAGTTTGGCCCAGCCTGTGCACCCATGGAGAAGGGTGGAGGTAGAGAGAGTCTCCTTTAGTCATCTGGGGGTGGGTAGTTTTCCAGAGGAAAGTGGTGGTAGCATTGAAAAGAGGAGAGAATGGATTCTAAGGGCTCAGATAGAGTCACCTGGATACTGAGTTTGCAGGGGCAGCTGCTTCCAGTTCCTTACATGGTTGTCAATTTGCTCTTAATTGTAGGTTCTCTTGCCTCTGAGAAATGTAGTGGCATTTGCCCTCTGGTAGGAGCACGCCAGGATTCCTTGAGATGCTCTCTACCCTCATGCCCTCAGTATGGTTCAGGAGGCACTAACCCTATCCGACCGTTCAAGTGTGACTATCACCAAGTCCGTATGATTGGTTCTGAGATGATTACTGATTTGCTCCTCATGAGAATCATCTGGTCCTGGGCATTAGAAAGAAAAACTACTGGGAAAGGAAAGATCTGTCTTTTTCACTGCGGTTGGTGAGAGATTTTGTTGTCAGCTGGGAGACGCTTGCAGCCTTTGCCCCTTCAAGGAGCTGACCTGAAGATGAAGCTCCCCCAGAAGAGACCAGAACTGAGAGATACTGTTTGGGCCCCTAGACCCAGACCAACCCTGTCTGAGCTAGTAAGTCACTGTCATTTTTTTTCTCTTGAACTAAACCAATTAGAAGAGGTTATTCCATCTCTTACAGATAAAAACAGCTCCCTAACTACCGCCCCTTGAATTCCACTGCTCTAGACTGGGAACCTAAGGCACAGACAGGGCTCATCACCCTGTACCCTTTCTCCTCTGGGTCTCCAGGAGGGCATCCTCTGTGCAGGTAAACTCTGCACCCCCTTCTCCAGGCCAATGCCGAGTCTCTGCAGTCTCTGGTGTGGGTGTGTGCTCTGGACTTAACAAAAACAGAGGGGCCTGCATAGTGGCCCCCATTCCTCGTGGGTTGCATGATCTGTGGGTACTGCCAACACAGTTAATTAATTAATTAATTAGAGACTAGGTCTCGCTATGTTGCCCAGGGTAGTCCCGAATCCAAGAACTCAAGTGATCCCTAGCCTCAGCCTCCCAAGGCTGGGATTACAGGTGCATGCCACCATACCTGGCTATTTTTTTGAGACTAGGTCTTGCTATGTTGCCTGGGGTAGTCTCAAACTCACAGACTCAAGCGATTCCTAGCCTCAGCCTCTCAAGACTGGGATTAAAGGCACACGTCACCGCACTCAGCTGCCAACACAGTTTAATTAGTCTCTGTTGCCCCATCCAGTACACGGTTGCTCCCGTGGCACATGGTAGTCAAGGCATTATCTTTCAGAGGTTGTTGCCTTTGTTTTGCTGCATGTCAGTTGTGGGTATGGGAGGAGGCTGGCCCTAAAGCTGCCCTCTGCCACCTTCTTGCTCCCCTACCATTGCATTCAATTCCCAGCTCTGCCATTTTGCCAGCTCTGTCCTCATGCATAAGTCTCCTCACTCCTCCGACACCTGGTCACCTCCCCCATGGCTCTGGGGACACCACATGTGCCTCAACATGCATGTTTTGGACATGACACCAGACCTGAGTATCTGAACTACAGTGACCTCAGCACAGAACGTGGGGAGAGTTGGGGATACCTGGAGAGCAAATGCCTGGTCCGTGGCCATTCAAACTTGCAAATGTCTGTGGGTGACAATCAAGATAAGGAAACCAGACTATTTAGGTGAGACCATAGCCATGAGTCAGGGGGTACATGTGCCTGATTCTGGGTGCTCCTATGAGCTAGGGCTCTCGGGAAAGGAAGCCCCACGGTGCTTCCACCTCAGCACCACCCCCTCCCAAAGCAAGAGACGCCAAGGGCCTCCGAGTCCACGGCTCTCCTTAATTTCATAGCTGAATACGACCACTCTTTATTTTTAACCTTCCCTTCCCCTAGTCTATGCCTTCAAGCAGCTTTTCTGGGGAGAGAGTGTTTGCGCCCACACTGGCAGATCTCAGTCCTGGCCACGCGCCGGCTGCGATGGGGCTGTTGCCATGCCCACCCACCCCAGCAGCCTGGAACCCAGCCTTTAGAGGGGCTCACTTGAGAGCCATATGAACTATGTAGGGAGTGGAGCTTTTACCCCAAAGTGACCCCAATGAGGATAAGGTGCCTGCCTCGCTCATTCACCATGTCAAAAGAAGCCTTCTCATGTCTGGAATAGTGAAGAACTGGGGAGAGGTAAAGAGGTCATCACCATATAGAGTACACTGCCCTGAGCTTGTCTTCCTCATGAATTATATTTTTATCACATTCACATTGCAGAGAAGGAAGCTCAAAGAGGGTAATGAACTTCACTTAGTAAGATGGCAGAGCCAGAATTTGAACCCAACCTCGGGTTGGGCCAACACTCTCATCTAATTGCCATACTCTGATGCCTACAGGAAACAAATAATTGATGAGTTGACATGAATATTCTAAGTCATTTAACAACATCCATTACTTTGGGTAATTATTAAAGAATCCTCTGATCCATACACCAATTTTTTTCTCAGCTTGCTTAATATATTATCTTAAAACATGACTACAAACTCTGACATCCCCACCATCAAGAGGTAGAGGCCAATTCCCCTCTCTTTAAATATAAACTGACTACAAATGAACAGAATATGGTGCAACTCTTACATTGCTGGTGGGAATGTTAACTGGTCCAGCCACTATAGAAAGCTGTGTGGAGAACCCTCAAACTAATGAAAATGGAACTACCATTTGACCCAGCAATCACTTTTCTGGGAATCTACCCAAAGGAAACCTCAATACTGATACAAAGAGACATTTGTACTCGGATGTTTATTACAGAACTATTTATAATTGCAAGGAAATGGAAACGGCCCAAATGTCCCAAGACAGACGAATGGATGAAAAAGATGTGGTACATATACACAATGGAATATTACTCATTAATTAAAAATGACAACTTTGAAGAATTTATGATAACATGGATGGACCTAGAAGAAATCGTATTAGCAGAAACAAGTCAGAAAGAAAAAGACAGAAACCAAATGGTTTCACTAATATATATATGGGACAAAGGAAAAACAAGCAAAAGACCAGAAGCTAACAACCAAACTAAAGAATACAACTCCAGGGTCGGGGGCGGGGGGGAATGGGAAGGAGTGGTCAGGGAGAAAAGGTGGTGGATGATCCCTGGGGAATAAAAAGATGTTAAACAAATCTTTAAATAAAAGAAAAGGGAAAAAAAGAATATGGTGCAAGATTTCTGAGGCTGAGTCAGTAAAAGCTATAGGACTTCCACCTGACCCCATAACCTCATTCTTGGGACCTCGCTGAGGAAGCCCAGGCCACACAGATGCCACAGGTAGATGCCCTTCAGAGTGCCCCTGGCAGGGACCCAGCTCACAGCCTTGTGAGGGAAGGGCTACTCTGAGGTGAGTTCCAGCCACCAGCTGGTGCTATAAGGGAAGCCTCTGAGTAACAGCCCCATAGCTGATTCCTGGCAGTTCTCAGAAGCATAAGAGAAAATAATACATGATTGTCATTAGAAACAGTTAGTGTGAATTAATTCCTGCAAGAAATGATCAATTCTTAGGCCCTGGCAAAAAATAAAATAAAAAATGAGCTGCTTGATTTATATGGTTTGACTCTAAAGTTAATAGACTCCAGTCTTCCAAAGCCTTGTCTGGGCAACTCTCCACCTGCCTCTGTGACTGTGCAATTAATATAAATAATTGTGATGATGATGATGATGACGATGATGATGATGTGTCTTGCTATTGGTTCTTGAGAGCTTTGTCTGTGCCCTGTGAAAAGCGAAGTCTTTTACCTGCATTTTCCCTATTTTTATATACTGAAAACATCCCCATGGTATTGTCAGTTTTTCAAGTTTAGCACTGAACTCAAGGAGTTAAGTTGTCCAGAGGCACACAGCTAGGATGCAGAGAAGCCAAGATTGTCATTGATTCCCCAATGCAAGATGTGTCTGTCGAGCTTCTACCATGTATCACGGACTGTCTGGCCCTGGAGACACCATAGAAAAGACAGATGAGGCTTTGCACCTGGACTCCAGTGCAGTGTACAGGTGATAAGAAAACAAGCAAGCGAGCAAGTAAATAAACGACTGTCTTGCTGATGGTGATTGTTGCTGTGAGGAAATGTCGATGTGGTGGCAGTAATGGGTGGCCACGGCTATCCTGTGAACGTGACCTTTGAGGGGCATGATGTGAGGGCTATGCTTTGTGGTCCTGGGGAAAGAATATCCAGGAGGCAGAAATCCAACAGGAAAACCAGGATTTGGGGAAAGACTTAGGACATTCAAGAAACAAAAAGGTCAGCCTTAAAATGAATGAGGGAAAAAGGGCATAAGATGAGGTGAAAGAGAAAGGCCTTGGTTAGCCTACACAGGACCTTTTGGCCAAAGTAAAGAGTTTGGATAGATTCTGAGAAAAATCATAATCTGGACTTTTAAATATATATATATATATAAATATATACACTACATATATATGGTAGTGGTGTGTTCTTAAAATCTTCATTTATGCCTAGAGATGCTCAACAGACACATGAAAATATGCTCATTGTCATCTATCGTTGGGGGAAGGCAGATAAAAATTCACCACTTCACACCTGTGAGAATGACCCCCTACTGAAAACAGATATAGATGTAGGTAAGAGTGCAGAGAAAAAGCAGCCCTCACAGTGTGGATGGGAATGGAAGCTGGGCCACCACCCCCACCTTCTGTGGAAAACAATATGGAGGTTTCTTAAAAAAAAAAAAATATATATATATATATATTGAGACTAGGTCTCACTATGTTGCCCGGGGTAGTCCCAATCCTGTGGTCTCAAGCGATTCCCAGCCTCAGCCTCCCAGGTAGCTGGGATTACAGGCATGCACCACTGTGCATGACTGCTTTTTCGAAACCAGGTCTCGCTATGTCACTCAGGGTAGTCTCAAACCTGCAACCTCAAGCAATCCCTGGCCTCTTGCCTCCCAGCTCTTGGACTATAGGCATGCATCACTACACCCATCTGTGTCAAAATATTAAAGTCAGATCTACCATCTGACCCAGCAAGTCCACGCCCAAGTATCTATCCTAAGAATAGAAAGATACTGAATTGAAGGGGTGATACTGTCCTGCGCTCATGGCAGGCTCTTTTACAGTATCAGGTTACAGAAACAACCTACGTGCCCAGCGACAGATGCATGGGTTAAGAAGATGTGGCGTCGATACACAAGAAACATGACTCAGAAGTAAAAGAAAGAGGAAATCTTGCCATTTATGACAGAATGAAAGGAAATAGAAGGGATAATGTTCAACAAAATCAGCCAGCAGGAGAAAAACAAATGATTTCACTTATACGTGGGATATAAAGAAACAAAGCAAAGGAGCAGGCAAAACCAAACCCAAATAGACCCTGGAAACATGACTGCAGAATCAAGGCTACCAGATAAGGAGGATGGGGAGCAGAGTAGGGAGCCCTGATGGGCTGCGGTGGAGGGTTATGGGTGCCTCTGTGGTGAGTGTAGTGCTGAGTTGTGAACCTGCATGCCTGAAATGTCCACAGTGTTGTAAGCCAATGTTTCCTTCATAACAATAAGTGAATTTAAAGATACATTAAAAAATGTCACTTCTGGCTGTCTCATGGACCAAACCAAAGGGGGAAATGAGAGGCCTAGGAGGCTACTCACTACGGATGGGGCATGGAGGTGGTGGTGGTGGGGTCCTATCACTGAACCATATTACCCCAACTGCCTGGGGAACCCTAACTGAACATGGAACCCCTGGGGTCAGGATTTGAATGCTGGGCCTTATCAGGATACCATTTATCCAAAGTGATGGGCTCTCTCTCTCTCTCTCTTTCTCTCTCTCTCTCTGTCTCACACGCGCACACACACACACACAAACACACACACACACACCAGTTTGATGAGACAGTACACCTAAGAGCTAAATGATGAGGGTCTGAATTCAGGAAGAGAAATTGGACAGGGAGCCTGGGAAAGAGGGAGCCGCCACACGGTTTCCATTAAGTTGAAAAAGAAAGGAAGAGATTAAATGAAGTACTCCTCTGACCAGAAGGTAGAAAAGGAAGTGAAGGCACAATGTAAAAGCCTATGCCAGCAAGCCAGACCATCTCAATGAAATGGATGTTTCTCTGGAGAATGATTACTGAATGCTTTCAAGGCAGAATAGAATCCTAAAGCAGCACCGTGCTTTAGAGTGCAACAGCCACCACTGGAAGGGTCCAGTCTCCATCGCTTCCCAGCAGTGTGACCTTGGGAATACTCAATTTTCTGCTTTTAAAAAGAGGATTGAAAACAGCTCCTGCCTAGACATAAACATAACCAGAGGTGTTCAGAGCTTGTAAGAAGGAACAACACAGCTTTGTCAAGGGGATTAAAAACAAGATCAGATAAATAAAATTAAAGAATGATTATACGTCAATTCTTTCTTAAGAAATGTGATGCAATTCTAATAAAAATCCTCATACCTTCAACTTTATGTTTGTTGTATTTGTTTTCCTGTGGTGGGAAGGAGGAGAATTTGAAAGGTGACTCTAAAACTCAAGTGGAAGAATGAACGGGCAAAATTGCCAACAACTTCAAAGTGAAGAATAATTAAGGGACATGCTGAAGACAGGTATTAAAATGGATGATAAAGCTTCAAAGATTAAAATAGCATAGGACATAAGTACTGAAACATAGACCAATGGAATAGAACAAATAGCCCTGAGACCATCTTTCATGTACCTGACTTTATTAGATCATAAAAGTGGCCGTACAAGATTATGGAGAAAGAAGAAACCTTCAATAAATGATACTGAAAAAACTGATTAATATTTGGAGGTGAGAAATAAAACAAAATTAAATCTTAATCTCATACGATACATCAATGTAAGTGCTAAATTGATTAAAAAGTATGAAATAAAAGCAATTTAGACTAATAAACAATCTGGACAAAGTTCTGGGGAAGAAGGCAGCTCAATCACTTGATTATAGATATCTAACACCTGTCTACTTACTCCAAGATGCTGCTGCTTAAAATGTATATGTACAGACACATATATACATAAACATGCATGTACATTGTGCACATACTATATACACAGATACTCATACACATTATGTCATGAACATATATACACATATCTATAAATACCCACACATGAGTATTTCTATTCTCTACATATATACACATAGACATACATGATGCATACATACTATCTGTACATATACACAGATGTAAGCACATGCTACATGAACATAACAGACAAAACTACATGTATACATGTGTATGTATATGATCTATACAGAACTCTGTACACACTATATATACACACATGCTATATACACATGCATATTTATGTGAATGGACACATACCTGTGTGTGCTATAAAATACATGTGTATGCATAGGTTTCATTTATGTACACATACACAATCTATATACATTTATAAACACATGCACACGGCATATATATTGAAAACTGCCATCCATGTCTCTAAAACTTGAAAATACTTATATAGTATAAATGAGACAAAATTAAAAATGGATATTTGATTTGTGTTGGGGGCCAACAAAAAAGAAATAAATCTTTTATTAATTTAATCAATGAAAGGAAAGGGGAAATAAAACCATAAAGAATAAAAGAGAAATCAGAATACAATGAAGGAAAATAAAACAAAAATGCAAGAGAATATTATGCACAAATTCATGCTGATAAATTAGAAAAAATTGATAAAATAGCTTATAAGAAAGCACATATGGCCAAAACAATTGATTCCTTGCTCTCCTTTTCTCCTGGAAGAAAAGGGTCTGAGTAAGGTACAAAACCTTAGAAAAAACTGAAAATTTAGTTAAAGAGTGATGGTGGACTTGGTTGGCTTCATGGATGATATCATATATTTGAACAAGCTAATGGGCACTGGCAGAATCTATAATTCCATGTCTGTTTTATTTTAAACCAGGAGCCCCACTGGAGCCAGGCATATGACTTAGGAGGGACAAGCAGAGGATCATAGGGAGGGCTGGCGACTGCGGTAAAATGAATCACACATGCCTCATTGAAGCAGGCAGATGCTACCCTCCTCCAACCAACTGTTGGTAGAAATGTGGGCCCACATTCAATTCAGTGCAAAGCAATATGTAAAACCAGGAGAGCAAGGCAAAACTTGAGCAGACTGGAATGCACCTGTGAGAACCCAGTTTGCAAATTCTCCTATAGATGCTAAAAATACATAGGATTTAGGGACAGTAACCCCCATACCATGATCTGGAATCATTTTGAAAGCAGTTGCTCAGATTAGTTCAGGCAGACCTTCAAGGTAGGACCTTTCATGGAGTAACTTTGGCTTAGCACTGAGACAAGCCAACTGAATTTTTAAAGATAACATTTCTTTTACCTCAATCTGAGTACCCTTCAGTTTCCAGAAAGGAAAATCCAAACTGTTAGGAAAAATTTATTTATTCAACAAATATCTATAGGGCACTTAAGTACTGTGTGCTGTGATAAATATGGGGATAAAGCAATGAATAAAATAGGAAAGTTTCTCTGCTGTCATGGCACTTTATATTCTGGAGATGGTTGAAATAAACACTGCATAGGGCTTCTGGTCAATTTAAATAAGTTATCTGGGCCTGGCTTCAAAACTAATCAGTCGGGGCAGGGGGGGTTAATGGGACAAGAGATGAAGCAAGATGGCCGTGCGTCAGTTATGCTTACCACCTGCCAAGGGAGGGCTAGGTCACTCATTCATTGTACTTCCCTCCCCACTTTGATCCATGAGTGGGGGAGGGTCTCTGCAGTGTGAGACAAGGGGTGGGGTGGGGGGGGGACCCTGGAAGGTCCTTCCCTGCTGCCCCTCCTTCTGGCTCTGCTGGGGTGGAGAGGTGGAGAGCAAGCTGAACGCATTATGTTTAACTGCTGTTCTCAGGGATCTCCAAACTGTCGCTGTTTCAATGCGGCATCTAAATGCTGTTCTTTCAGGAGCCTAGCCCCATAAAGAGAGCTGGAGCTCAGTTGTTTTCCTCAGTACTTTCCCCCCTTTGCAACATCAAGCTCTGGGAGTTGGGGTTGCCTTCTTGATGCCTTTTTCCTTGCCGTTACAAATGGAGGGTTCCATTAGGGATGGAGGGAGGGTTCCCTTAGATGTGGAGGGTGAAGAGTTGCTGCAGGGTAAATGAGTTTTTCAGGGTTTTTATCCTTCCGCCATTAGCCTCTATGACCTGTGGTATTGTGCCCTCCCCATGACTATGTACATCTTTGGCCTAGTGGATGTGCGCATGTGTGAGTAGGCTCACCAGGATCTGGGAGGAAAGAATAAAAAGGGTGGTGTCATCCAAGGGTAAGAGAGCCTGAGAAGGAAGCACAAAGGAGAATATGAGTAAAAGCGCATGAGAGAGAGCCCAGAAAAAGAATGTGAAGTTTTCTGGTGGACTGAGGAGCCTACCTGCCTCCCAGTACCCCTAGTGTCTGTGCAACACCTAGAACCAATCAAGAACCTAAGCAGCTCAGCCTGCCTGTGCACTACAATTGGCAGCAAGAACAGGCTGCTTACATTACAGTTGCTCTCACCAGGTTCTTGTTTTTGTGACTTTTCAGGTGGGACCCAGGCATGAGTTTACATGTTCAGGCCAGCTCCAAGCCCCAGAAAACTCTCATCAACTTCCCTTGGGTGCTCCCACAGGATGCTCCTCTGAAGCCACTGCTTTGTTCCAAGGGCAGCCTGGAGCTTCCACTGCTCAGTCCCTACCAGGGGCTGAGGTATCAGTCTCTGCTCTTGCAGGTCCTTATGCTGCTGCGGATGATTCGACTTCTTGGATGACCTGGGTAGAAAGAGGCCCCTTCCTCTGCCATGAAAATTGGAGAAGAGCCAGAGTACCTGCCTCCCCTCCTCCTCAGCCCTTGCAGTTAGTAAGGTGGGAGCCTCTGCAGGGAGGAGGGCAGGACCATTTGGCCATCTCCTCATGAACCCGGGGTTTACTTGGCAGCTCGCTGGCTCTGAATGTGGGCACATTTCATGCTTACTGTTTTCAACATTGGGGCTTTCGCCTACATTCCAAGCCAACAGGAAAAGTCCTAAACCACATCCTATTCCACTCATTTTAAGAATGTTTCCAACGAGTTTTTAAACCTCTTAGTTGTCTATTGAGGTGTTTATCTCTCAAGAAAGACACCTTTTGAATCTTTAACTGCCCCTTGGGTCATTTTGTTTTCCTAATGCACACGTCTCATGAAAAGTGATTAACCACATAACAGTCAGCCATTTGTTATTCTGAAGGTGGCAGATTAAAACAAATCTCATTAAGAGAGCTGGCTTCTTTGGCATCATCATTTTATTTATAGCTGCAGTTGATATTTATTGAGCACATCATACGTGCCAGGCACTGTGTTAAACACTTAAGTGTATTATTATATGTAATTCTTATTATATAATGAGACCCCACTGACCAAACAAATAGACCCTATTATTTATTTATTAGAAAAAAAATGGCACAGAAAGGTTAAGAACTTTCCTCAAGGTCACACAGCAAGTGATGCAATTCACTTCAGGTTTCATTGACTCTAAACCCCATATTCTCTACCAGTTTTATATACTATGACCCAGGACAGTGTTTGGCATTTCCATACATATAACTTTTGTCCCTCAAACTAGTTCTGAATTAGTGAAGAACAAGGTTCTTTCTCCGAGTTTTGGAGAAGTTATTCCAGAACAGCATTTAAGGGATCTCTATTCCACATCTGGTTTTCATAGTCAAGTCTGGAAAAAGATGACTGTTTTCCTTCCACATCTCTCAGTCTCAAAAGTGGAAGTGAACTCAAATGCCCCAAGGAAGCTCTGATAGTAATTGCCACCTTCTTGGTCTCTGCTATAATTTCCACCCCATGAAGGAGAGCCAGGCTCTGGTGTGCGACCAAAAAAGTTGTATATTTGTTCTTTTGTCTTTATCTTATTTCACTTCATATAATGTTTCAAGTTCTGATACAGGGTGATTCAGCTGGGTCAGCAGCTGGGGCCTCTGCTAGTGATGTGATGTAGTTGAAAATTGTAGTGGGCACCATACTGCCTTGGTGGGCAGGGTCTGAGACCCGAGAAGAAATGAGAAGCATGAAAAGGGTGCATAAAAAGAAAGGGAGAGAGAAAAGGTGTGGGGGAGACATGAGAATGGCAGGCCAGTAAAGAGCAGGCAGGCTAGGTGGAAGTCCCCTGGAAGAGTGAGCTGGTGGTGGTGAGGAGCCTGGTGGGAGAGTGACCAGCAAAAGTAGCTGGTATGGAGTCAGATGCCAGAATGGCAGCCAGGGGTGACCAGGGGCTGCCAAAGGCAGGCCTAGTAAAGGAAATACATGGAGCCACAGCAAGGTGGTATGGGAGCTTGTTGGAAAGCTGGTACCTAAGAGAGTCAGGGATTTGGAAAGCTGAGTTTGCATCAGTATTCGTTGGAAAAGTTTGAAGAATCTTGGAGAAGCTGAGCATCTTGGAGCATTGAAGAGAGAAGCAAAGAGAAGACAGAAAAGACTGAACTTTGCAGAGTGTCCTCCTCAGGTTTAAAGGGTCAAAGGGGCACCATCTTGGACATGTGTCTTTGGGACCTTTTGAACTAAAAATGGTGACTGGGCTAAAATAACTGACCACTTGTGGCATTAAGGATTCTTTTTTTTTCCTGGTTAATTTTCCTTGTTAATAAAACATTGTTGTTTAAATTGCATCTGACTGGCAACTGCTACGTGCGGGTGGTACAAATCTGAAAGAATGTGGGTGGCAGAAGCCACATTTTATAAGTGCCACATTTTTTCTTTGGCTTGTTGGTTGGAGGTTTCTGCCCTGTTTTGACCTGATATCAGTTTCATCTATATTGTAGTTCAAACTTATAGCCACATACCAAGGGGTTTATGTTCAATATCTACTGAGACTTCTACAACTCAACAAAAAACCAGTTTTTTGAAATAGACAGATGTCAATAGCCACTTTCAATGAAAGACCTACAAACTCACAAGACAATTGTTCATCACTTTCTATCAGGGAAATGTAAATTAGATCTATAATGAGACACCACTTCACACCTGTGAGAATGGTCTCCATTGAAAAGAAAATTTGTACACTTTGGTGGGAATGTAAACTGTTCCAACCTGTGTGGGAAATGGTATAACATTTTTCTCCAAACATTAAAAACAGGTCTGTCCTATGATCCAGAAATTCCTGGGCATTTCTCTCTGAAATATATAAAAACAATAATACAAAAAGATATTTACATGCTATGTTTATTGTAACACTATTACAGTAGCCACATGCAGGGTAAGTGAAGAAAGACAGGTTTTGACTGCCTCCTTCTGCTGGCCTTTATGGTTACCACCTGCGGCCTCGTCTGCTGATGCAGAAGGCTCGTGGGCACCGATGGCAATGGACATCTGGGCCAGGAGAGCATGGGCATGCGCATGTGTAAACACCTGTACTGAAAAGCAAGGGATAAGGGGAGCATTGCTCTGAGGCAAGCAAGGGCTCAGGCTGCCATCTCGCTACCTCGTCTGTCTCTTTGATTCAGCGTTAAAAACCTGCAAAATCTGGTGAAATTTCTAAGACTCTTTAGCTCTATAAGAGCAGACAGTGAACCTACCCAGCCTGGGATGGTTGCAAAACACCAAGATATGGATAGAACCCGAGTTCTCAACAACAGATGCGTGACTAAAGAAGGTGGGGTATCTATACATACAACATAATGCTAAGGTGTGGCAGAAGATGAACTCTCTCCATTTGTGATGACATGGGTAGCACTGGAGGGCCTTGTGCCAAGCTAAATCAGCCAGGAAGAAAAAGGTGATTGCTCGATGCAGGCTCTCATATGCAGCAGGTAAGAAGCAAAGCAAAAGAACAGAAAGCCCGAGTGTAGGGTAAGTGAGTTAGTCAGGCTGTTTCTTCCATTAACCTCTGTAACAGGCACCTGGGGATGGTGTCTTCCCTGTGATTGTACAGTCTAGTGGGTCTGTGCATGTGTGAGTGTGCACACCTGGGCCAGGAGAGCTGGGTGAAAGGGGTAGAGAGCGTGAGAGAACACCAGAGAGAGAAAGCCCAGAGAGAGAGCATGAAGATGGCTGGAGGGTTCACCTGTCTCCTGACCTGCCACACCGACTCCCTGCTCTGCCTGGTGTGTCTGTGTAACTGGTAAAACCAAATAAAGAAACTATGCAGACTGGTGAGCTTGACGCTTGCATGTCAACAGGCATCATGGCTGGTTGCACTACAGTTGGCAACGAGGGTTAGTTACGTTATAATTGGCAATGATGATGGGATGGTCACACAACACCAAGTCCAAACAAACCCTTGGAACCTGCAGATCCAAGGCTATGGAAGGGGTAGGGGCAAAGGAGAAAAGGTGCCGGTGCCCTGTGTCCTTTTGCTGCTTTGCCACGGCAGGGATTGGGGGGGGGGGGGGAGTGAGTGACAGACATTTGTAGAAATGTGACTATGTGCCTAAGACACACAGTGTTGTAGACCAGCATTACCTCAATACAAGCAGATAAATTAAAAATAGACTGGAGGACACAAAGCAGATTCAGGAAAATTATCAGATCCAGGAATAAGAAAATTTCTCATAAGAATGGAAGTGTTTTCCTGACTAGCAGATCTGTTCCCTTTGCGAAATGAAACTCCCTCTGTCCCTTGCTATTGCCCCTCTCTCTGCCCTCTGAAAGATTCTTCTGTGTTCATTTCATGCATCTGAGGTGTGGCTGGGAAGGATGAACTCCCTATGGAGCTTAAGGAACTTTTGGGATTTACCTCTTTGGTATTCAAGGTCGCTGCTATCAAGCCTAGCAAGTATTTGGCAAAATAATTCCTCCAAAAAGATTTCAATTATTTTCTGTTAAGAGATGTGGTCATGGATGCCCCTATCTGGGCGTAATATTCAAGCACGAAGGATCTGCTGCACTAAGTCCCTATTACCCTCTGACCATACTCCTCTCATTTCCTCAGAGTTATCGTGCCCAGGGCCTTGATCAGGGTAGCCACTGCCTGGCATGGTTTTCCCTGCTCTGTGCATGACCACTCATCAGTGAGGGTTGTGTGTAAATGGGGCTGCTCTGTGATGCCTCTTTCCGGGACCTTCCATGACATTGATGACCCCTGGTTGGCACTCCCCCAACAGCATCTTATCAGCTCTCTCTAGAAGCAGAGCCTGAGGCAAGGATTCAGAAACTCACTACTCAGAGAAGCAGGGATCTTTAGGAAAATCCTGCAAGGGGGTATGGGAAAGTGCAGAAGGAAGTGCAGAGATTGTCCAGTTGTGATTTCCCAGAGGAGCTGCTTTAGCATTTCCTGGGACCTTACCAGGTTAAAAAACAAAATTTCAAGGACCACCATGTGGAACACAGTAACGTGCACTTAACCAGCCTTTTCAGTGAGTCTGATGCCCATTAATGACTGAGAACTATGGTGTGAGTCAAAGATGTGGTTTCTGTAGTCATGACTTGACCTGACACGCAGAGGACACCAAAGCCTAAATTGCCCCATGGAGCTATCTCTGACTGGATAGCAGCACCCCTGTATCAGACACCCTGGATCACCCCTGGGGAGAGGGGTTGAGAGTTCAACATGAAAGGCAGCTCCTATTTGCTGGGAGGCAATTCTGCTAAGAAGAGGCAGCTGAGGTCAGGTAAAGGAGTGGGGGGTACAGGCTTGCCAGCCCAATAAAGGGAATTTGGGTTTCTGTTGGAGTCCCAGTACACATCTTCAATTGTCTTATTTGTTCAATTACCTCTGTCCTTTCCATTCGATTGAATTGCAAGTGATCAAGAACAATGCCTTTCCTGGTTATTAATTATTCGTCAGTGTCTATCACAAGGTGTGCAACTTAATTATTTATGCAATTAATTGATTAAGCAAATGCTAATTGAGCACTTACCATATCCTGGGCATTATTCCAGAGTCTTATAATTTACATGGAAACAAGACAAAGCACCCTAGATTTCTTTTGCTCTAATTGGGGCGATGACATGAAACACAAAAACATACATGTGCAGAAAGACAGGATCATGTCAGATGTTGATAAATGTTATGAGGAAAAACCAAGCCAAGTGAGAGGCAAGAAAGAAGTAGAGGATACTATTTTGGATAGAACAGTTAAAGAATCTCTGCGAAGGTGACATTTGAGTTGAGATATGAATGAAGTGAGGGAGTGAGCCATGAGAACATCTGGTGGTAGCAACTTTTATGTAAATTCAAAATTCTTTCAAAAGAAATGACTTTATGGGGATGACATCTCAGGGAGGAGAATTCCAAGCTTTGGGAATGGCTGGATGAATCATAGGAGCCACCTGGCATTTCTGCCTGGGAAAAGCAGGAGGTGGCTGGGAGGGATAGTCAGGTGACTGCCTACTGTTTTCATTTATTTTTTAATTGACTTTAAACATTTCTCAATGTACACATGCACAAGACTTTAAAACACCAAATAGGACTGAATGGACTGGAATGGAAAGCAGCTGTCCTTCTTCCCAAAGGTAATCATGGTTCCCCAGGTCTTTCCTACTTTACCCCAAGTACAGGTGTAGAATATGTTCAGTTTGGGCATCTTTATGACTTCTCAAAATATGCTCCAATCTCTAGTTCTTCCACCATGCATCTTCCATCCTGGCTGTTCTTGTAACATCAGAATGCCCTATCTTTGCCATTCCTCCTCTCCTGCAACCATTCAACTTTAGTCGCTGCTGCAGATGGCAAGAACTGGACTTGCGAGCACTTCTGTGCAACAGGGAAAAGAGAAGCATTCGGTAACTGAAAGAAAGTAAGGCTGAAGTTTAAGTAGTGTGAGGACGTGTTTTATGACCATATTTAATTTTCAATGCTTTTTTGATAGGCTGAATCCTAAAAATACAAAAACAAATAAGTGGACTATGTGAAAATGTCAGGGGGAATTATAAGATGGCAGAGACTACACTACTCAGCCTGTGTCTGCCTGGTTATCACCACCTCTCTAACTTATGCCCATGTGGGTGGGTTTTTTTTTTGTGTGTGTGTGTGTGGTTTTTTTTTTTTTTTTGAGACTAGGTCTTAACTATTTTTGCCCATGGAACCGCAGACTCCTGTTGCCTGTGGTACCACGGCAACCCCCAGCCTCAGCTTTCCAGGTAGCTAGGATTACAGGTGCGTGCCACCATGCCCAGCTATTTTTTTGGACTAGGTCTCACTAAGTTGCCCTGAGCAGGATTCAAACTGTCATCCATAACCCCAGCCACTTCATAGGCTGAAGCTTACAGACACGCGCCACTGTGCCGGGCCCATGTGGGTGTCTTTAATTCAGAAGAGGTTTTCTCTCTTAACCTCTGTCCCCTGGAATAAGTACCTGGACAAAAGAGGCTAGTTGGCCCCCACTGAGGCCCAGCGTGGCTCCACTTCCGGCAGGGGTCTCCAGTATCATCAGAGCACCCCAGCACCTACCATGTTATCTCTTCAGTCCTGACTGTAAATTAGTGCTGAGTCCCTGGGTATCATCAAGGCTACTCCAAGTGTGACCCATGTGGTATGCACTTTCCAGAGTCATCTTTTGAAAAGTCACAGAAACGCTCTACTCAGAGCTGTCCTCTCATGCCCAACTCCCAGAGGCTGGTTTCGGCAACCAGGTTCTCACTCTTATTGCCTGATCCATAACCCGAGTTGACTGGGTCAGGAAGGGACATGTCACCCCAGCTAGTCCATCCATTTGTCTCTCCTGGAATTTTTTATTTTTTATTTTTTGAGACTAGGTCTTGCTATTTTTGCCTGTGGAACCACAGGCTCTCGTTGCCCGGGTTACCATGGACTCAAGCAATCCCCAGCCTCAGCTTTCCAGGTAGCCGGGATTACAGGTGCACGCCACCACGCCCACTGTATTTTTTTGGAACTAGGTCTCGCTACAGGCCCCGGGCAGGACTCGAACCACGATCCCTAACCCAGGCTGCTTCATAGGCTGAAACTTACAGGCACGAGCCACTGTGCCCGGCCCACCTGGAAATTTTTAATCTGCACTGAAACTGCCCTCTTTTGTCTCTATGGGTCCCTGAGATAGGGATGACATAAAAATTCAAAATCTAGCTTCCACCTTCAAAATCTAAGGCTAGAAAGGTAAAACAGAACTAAAAATATGAAAAGAAGCAGAGATGAAAGTAAAGTGAATGTCAACACTCCAGATCACTTTTAATCCAACTTCAGCTGGATTAAAGTCTTTCCCAGGTTCCTTGAGACTTTGCCACATCCGACTAACAAATCTGCCAACTTCTTAAACCAACTGCAATGAGTTTCCGCTACTTACAGTCAAAATGTGAAACATTTGCTACTATAGAACAGTTTCCTTGCTGGGGGTTGAGGGGAACTATATTCTCCAAAGAGCTGAGCAGAAAGCTTTGTACAGAGTAGGTGCTCAAGGAGAAGCTTGTATTGAGGTATCAGAATCAGGACACATTCCTAAAAGGCACAACCACTTTTAGAGGGTGCTGACTTCTCTTGAGGTGACAGTCACACTGATAGATGACAAAATGAGCAGGAAAAAGCAGATACACCAGGTCAACAGCTCTACTACCTGAAAGTCCGATACTATCTAAAAGTCCAATGGAGGGACTCTTAAGAATCCACATCAACTTCAAGCTGTCTGAATGCCTCCGGTCTCCTGCCGGAGATAAGCAGGATCAACAAGGGTGGGCAAACAGCTAGAAACTTGTTCCATCGCTGTGAGGAGGGAGAGGGCTTTGAATCTCTTGGATTCCTGATTGATCTGGTGCGCAAGCCCTCTAGTGGTGATAACGGGTGGTTACACCTAGACTTAGAAGTCGACTACAGGCGCATGAACACACACCTACACATTCAATTGAATGAAAGGATGAGGTCACCCCCTAGTAAGTGGGGAGGCATCATCAGGAACTAACTGACGGCCTCCCTACCTCTGCACTCCCACTCCAGTCAGGTGTTCTGACTTGCTCCAAATGCAGGTTGAGAACTACCCACTCCTTGTGATCAGTTTTGGCCCCAGCTGGAGTTGCCAAGGAGGCTCCAGCCTGATGGAGCCAAAGGTTCAGTCGAAAGCATCGCTCTTCTCAAGTGTGCCCCCTTCTCTCCTTCGGAAAGTCATCCTGATGGATGATTTTCACCTTCATCTGCCTGAGCGTCTCACCCTCGCCAGACTGTTCTACCTGGTAGCTCATCATTGGCAAGAGACCCTCCTACCTGGTCCCTCTGGGACTGGATCCCAGAGCTGAGGAGGTAGAGATGGAGCTACTGTTGTTTCCCTGTGGATCTGGCGAGTGGAAAGATAGCAGCCTACTCTCCCTAAGCCCACAGCCTACTCTCCTCCATCTGGTCCTAATGAGACAAAAGACCTTTCTCACATTACTGGGATAAGGGACTTGGACTAGGGAATAAGGGAACTGGAATAATTGGAATTATTCACAATGAATTATTTCATGCTATTTAAGGTTTTTTTTGGAGGGGGGAGAGGAAAATATCATTAATTTAATAACCTCTCGCAGAAAAGCCTGACTTCATCTCCATGTTCTATATGGGCTTTTCCTTTTAAAATCCCAAGGCAGGGCATGTTACTGAAAAGAAAAAATTCTCTCTCTCTCTCTTTTTTTTTGAAAAAGCACTAAGGAACTATAGAAGGTTTTGTACATGTCCCACTATCTCCTATCTTTCTTTTGGAGCATGGCTAGTTGTAATCCTGGCCCCGAGTTTAACGGCTGGATTTTGGCTAAGTGGCCAATTTTTCATATTTTTACTTTCTTCCCACAAATCCGTGTTTGTGACTCACGACATATGCATATGTAATTCACTTTATATAGGTGCACAAACCTACACTAGATCTGTGCACAGACAGGCACCCCCACACACCACTATGCATATGCAGCAAACACACACACCTGGACCACAACTCCGCACGCAAACACAGGCTTCTACTCACACACCTGCTAACTTTGCCAACAAATCCACAGGCATTTGGAACTCATGACTAAATGCAAACCGTTCTGGTGACTTTGCAAACACAATCACACGACTCCATGATCAAACCAACACCTGCGCTTGCATGCACGCCTAATACCGTGAACTAAATCTTCAAGTGACCTGACATCAGGACAAAAGCAGCATCTGAGGCCATCAGCAAGAAGCCGTGTCTGAGGAGGACGCTGGAGTGTGAGCGTGCTTGCAGACATTGCCTCCTCTCAGTCACTGCTGTGTAACTCTCACCCCCATGGCCAGGGGTGGCACCAGGGACTGTGATGTGACATTTTTGTCCAGGTAGGCCCACATCTAGGGAATGCAGAATCAGCCAAGTCCCCTCCGTCCCACACACACCCCCTCTGGCTGCGCCTTCCTGCCAGCGTGCCATAGGAAGCAATTATAAAGGCATCGATGGACTGTCCTCAGTCTACGGGATGCTTGCCTGTGTGCATACCAGAATACAAAATTAAAAAAAAACAAAAAAAGACTGGTTAAATGCTGATTCTTTGCAATATTGATGATTCCCAAGGGGTCCGCTAGCTTTCAGGGATGCTGTGGCATTTGCACTCTGGGCTTAGGAAAACGGAGCGAACTTCACCTGTCGCCTGGTCCAGCGGAGACAAGAATGTTAACAAATGGCCGTGCTGGGGACCTTTAGAAAGAATCTGACATTTTCAGTGATTCTTCCACCCCTCAAATACAGGGTGTTAAAAAATGCAAGCGGTGTCTTCGGGGACCGGTAGCTCATCTCCCTTCACACCAGATCCCTGGATCTCTGTGCATACAGCAGGTCTCTGCACACTCACCCCCTCTGGTCTCTCAGAGCTATAGGATCCTTTCTATAGGAACAGTTCCGGGTCTGCTCCCAACACGCTGTCTCCGGTGTAAACCAGAGCTCCCGAGAAAGGCGGGTAGACATATTGGTTTGTTTTCTGGGGAACCAAATTGAGACCGACTAGACACAGATGTGCCGGTGCCAACACCTGGCGCCCGCTCACGTGAACCACAGAACCCTGGCCCGGAGTCGCCGGCCCCTTTAAGAAGACTCGGTCTTCCCCAATGGGCTTCCGCGGCGCCCGCAGCAAAAGGCAAACTTGCCTGGCTCATTGGTGGGCAGGGGAGAAGCGCGGCGGAGGGTGGGGGCTGCGGGCGCGCCGAGCGCGCTGCGGGCTGCTTTCCCCTTCCCCAGCCTTAACCCTTGCGGGGGCGGCGAGCCGGCTGCGGCGGCGGCGCCCGGGCGCTGGGGCGCGGACCGCCCTGGGCTCCCGAAACTTTGCGCGCAGCGTGGGCTTGACTCGGCGCGGCCGAGCGGGCTGCCTGGCCTGGGGCGAGACGGGCGCAGCGGCGCGGACGCGGGAGGGCCGCCTCGCGGCACCCCAGCCCGGAGCCCGGGCGCTCGCAGGGTGGGGGTGCAGCCGCGGGAGGAGCGCTGTCCCTTCAGCACCCGGACCCGAAGCCGGGCGTCAGGCAGGCGGAGGCGGGGCAACAGGCGGGGAGCGGTCTCCCGGCGCCCGCCGCGGACCTCTGCCCTCCCCCGCCCCTCCCTCCCCGAGGAAGCCGCCCGGCCCCCGCCCCAGGACTCTGTCTTTTCTCCAGTTTGAGCGGGGGTGTCGGGAGCGGGCGGAGAGCTTTCCTGGGAGGCTGGGGAAGCAGCGAACACTCTTCTCAGCGACTCGCCTCCCAGCAGTGCTATTTTTTGCCATCCGCCCTCACCCCCAGCACACGCGCTGGCACACACACGCACGCACGCGCGCGCACACACACAGACCTCTCTGGATTTCTTTGCCTTGAGTCTCCCGGGGCTGTGAGGAGCCAGGAGCATCTCCAGCCCGAGCCGGCAGCTCCAGGCTCCGGAGCCATGTCCTGCAGAGACCCTCATCCTGACCAAGCTCCTGAGGAATGAAAGGAAGCCAGGGACCCTCCGAAGGCAGCAGTGATGTGGGCCAACCCCCTGGAGTCGGCACCCTTCCGAGGGCCATAGGCGACCCAGGGACCTGGAGCCAGCTCCAGACAGGAAACCCCAGCTTTCCCAAAGTCCCTGTGGATGCTGACAGAAGGAGACCCGAATTTGGGGAAGAGACTGCCCTAGGTTTCCCAGCTGCAGAGTGATTTCCCCCTCTGGCATTGAACCTCCCCCTCCAACACCCTTCCATCCAGAGTACCATGAAGAATTATGAGGATGTGTGACCGAGGTATCCAGATGTTGATCACCACTGTGGGAGCCTTCGCAGCTTTTAGTTTAATGACCATTGCGGTGGGCACGGACTACTGGTTATATTCCAGAGGTGTGTGCAGGACTAAATCTACAAGTGATAATGAAACCAGCAGGAAGAATGAAGAAGTAATGACCCATTCAGGACTGTGGAGGACCTGCTGCCTGGAAGGTATTTACAAATCCCTCTCCATGGCCCCCAATCTTTCCGTTTCCGATATTGTGATATTCCAGGGCTGTTGGGGGGAGAGGGAGGCGATGATGGGGGAAAGGAATACTTCGAATGATTGCTGAAAATATGCAGATGTCCAGACTGTTCCCAGCAGGGCTACTGCTATGTGGGATGAAGGGGTTGGGTCTTGTTGATTGTTTGGGGAATAAGCTTCCTGAGATGAGATTCTGTGCCACTCTGAGAGGATTCTGCAGTTGAGAAAAGTCTTCGGATTCAAAAATCCCAAAGCACATTGGAAACTGCTTGAATCTCTGGCTTGATGTGGGGTCTTTGGCTCTGATTAAATTGCATTCCAGTAGGGGAAAGAAGAGAGGAGGGAGTAAGGAGGAAGGTAGTGGGAGAGAGAGAGAAAGAGAGAGAGAGAGACCCTGAGCTAGTCTGGAATACTCATCTATTTCCTTATTTCTCAGCAGTCATCAGTTCCCTCTGAGTTTGATCTATTTCACGAACTTCCTTTGCCCTCCACTTCCCAGACTAACATACATGACCTACACACATACACATTTTAAGAAAACTTCCTTATTTAAGCCATGCTTCACTCTTTGGGATGAAAGCGAACATGGAATCTTGGAATTCAGTATTCACCTGTCTTCTTCCTTAAATCATCCCCCAAGCCAAACAAATATATTCTGATGACATTTACATAAAATCAATTCTGTAAGAATCACAGCTTTTTGTTTCTAATTTAAAAAATTGAGGCTGCAGCCTAAATTATAATGAAGAAGTCATTATAATGAATTATAATGAAGAAGTCAAATTATAATTTTAGCATGTGAAGCTCATGGGGAACCTGTATCACTCTTAAACTCGCTTTCAGTACAACAGGAGTCATACTAGGCATCACTGGGCAATGCCTGGATGCCAGTGGGAGTAAACAGAAAGACAGAGAAGAAAGCCAAAGCTCTTTAGAGCCTCTGTAACTGAGGGAAAGCAGTGGATTAGAGGGACAGCAGGGGGTCTTCGCAGACTTCTGAAAATCTGTGAAGCTTGCCACAGTGATGGGCAAGAAAATCTGGTTTCCCAACGTGTTCCTCTCTCCTGCTTGCCATTGGTTCTCCATGCCTGCATTCCCACTGACTTGCATTTGCCAGAGCTTCTTGAGAACTTGCCTTTATGTAAATCACTCAGGAAATCATGCTATGACATCACTTGCTAGTGTAATATTGCATCATCCCCTGGCCTTCTTCCCGTGTCCTGACATGCTGTATAAAGGCTCTCCTGAATGTAACGCTACTACTTGATTCTCCTTCAATACAAATTTGCAACTGGTGGGAAGGCCAGGTAGGGGAAGACTATTTTAAATGCAACATTGATTGCAATATGTGAAGTCAGAAGACCTGGGTAACACTGCAAACTCTCTGTGTGACCTTGGCTGTGACATTTACCCCCCTCCAGACCTCAGTTTATTAATCTGGGAAATGATTCAATTGGAATAAGTAGTCATGAATGAGCACCATACCAAACTCTTATTTTATCCAGTATATTGATGGAAAATCAATTCTTTCCTAAACACTGACCAAAATCTAGTATTTATGACCATCTGTGATCAAGTATGGTAAAATGATTAATTTAAGGGGAAATTCCGTATTTCACTTTATTTTATTTACTAGGGGGAATTGGATTCTCTTTTGTTAAGCTGTGAACTGGTGATGTTTTGATGCCTACGTGGTTCTAAGGATGGCATAAAATATTTGACACTCTTACCAAATGTAGCATGTATACAGACTATGTTTCAATTATTTTTGACTCCTCTGTCCTTGGAAGTGATCCTTGAAATGCACAGTTAAACACCATTTTTGGTTTCCTGATGAAGGCCTACAATTCCTGAGCCCTTAGAATTTCTCAACTGAAGGTTTCTCTTTTCTCCATCGTCACGTCCTACCCCTACAGACTGCATAGGAACTGGACCCCACTCTGGTAACCTGTGGGTTTATGGGAGAAGTGAGAATTTGGATCAAGAAGGAATTGGATGAATCTAAGATATGTTCTTGGGAAGGTTAATTATTGTGAGAAAATTTGCTGTAGTATTCATGTAATCAGCTATTTTAAAAAAACATTTTGAAGTATTAACTATAGCAACGTGCACAAACTTTAATGAACGACAGTGAATTCTTAAGTATGTATGCATCTTATAGCCAACTTCTCAAGGGGCCTAGGTGAAATCTGAAGCCAAGGTTTTTCTTCCTGTGCTGGATTCATCAAGTGTTCTAGGCATCTGCAGGAGCCTAGAAAGAAATATAGTAGGTGGCATCCATCATTTGCTGGAAAGAAGTTGGGCATCCATCTTTCATTCAGTATCTCCTGCTTACCCCAGAGTCTCAGTATCCTCATTTTCCCATCCTTGAAGTGTCAAATGATAACTGATGGGTCTTGTAGTTCAATTTTCTTAGATATAAAATTAGAGTCAGTGCTTGCATACTTTTTTAAGGGCCATGAGAGAATGCGGCTGTTTTGTCCAAACGAAGAGGATACTCAAGTGGGACATGAGGACATGACAGCTGTCTGCAAATATCTGAAGGGCTGTCACATAGAAAAATGATTTGAAATGTTCTGTGTAGCCTCAAGGGGGTAAAAGTATGAACTAGAGAAAAACAGGATTTACCTCAATATAAAAGACTATTCAATGTGAAACAAGAAGCTTTACAAGATGACCCGTGCCCCACCAAAGATATTCAGGGATCAGAAAACATCAATTGTTTTTCAAACTTAGCTCATCATCTGAGTCTTCATATGAGGAGTTTTAAAAATTATATGATCAGAAAGATCCCACAGATACATCATCTGCATCCATAGGTCTGCAGTGGTTCATTAGAGTCTGAATTGTTAAAAAGCCCTCCATGCAATTAAGACATGAAAGTCAACATCTAGTGAGTATTTACAATGGACTTGGGAATAACTGTGTGAAAGGAGGATCACATCATGGAAGTGCCGGAAGAGAGATTTCTGGTTTCCATTTCTATTGCTCACCATGATGCCGTTTAATGGTAGCGTTTGCTATAGACTAGAATGTTCTATGAATTTGAAAAAATTAACTCCTTCATCTTCAAAGGAGCTCAGTGACCTAGGTATTATGATTGCCCTCATCATGCAGATGAATACTGAGGCCCGGAGACGTTCTATAACTTACCCGAGGCCACCTAGCTACATGCAAAGGTACTACTTGACCTAAGTCAGGTTGATCTCACAGCATTTGCCACACAATCTGAATTCATGTTCCAGGACACAGTAGCTACAGGTGTGGACAGGAGCTGACGAGAAACCTGAGCACAGGGGCTTTTTCATTCTCAAGTCGAAGGTCCCAGTGCACTCAGCCTATGTGTGCAGTACCTGCAGGGGTGTGGCAGCCCCCAGACAGACACAAACTCAGAGGCAGCAAAGGACGTGCTGTGAATGAAAACACAATCGACCTATGTAGAAACACCCACTCTGGGAATTACGGTTTCCTGACTCATTATCTGGAAAGCATGCAAGGCATTCACAAAGTAGTGCCCCAACCTGCCATGTGTTTGCAGTGGCAGCATGTGAATTTGAATGAGAGCATGTTCAATACATGTTTCTCTCACTAAGAAAACCTCTTGAGGTCCTAGAGGTGATCAAAGTGATGTGTTTAGATACTGGAAAGACCACTGGCCTAGCAGCAGAAAACCCTAAATCCTCATCACTTTTTTTTTTGTCACTAACATGTGAAGTGTGCATGAATTTTCCTCCTTTGGGCCTCATTTTACCCAATTCTAAAACAAGAGCTTCAGGGACTAAGAAATAATGAGTCCAAATGGATTACATAGAAACATTTCACAGTCCTCCCAGTTCAATTCTGTGAGGAAGAGAGAATAAGTGCATCTGAGATGCTATATAGGGACTGAAATTGGTTTCATTGTGGGGGGGGGGGCAAGAGAGAGTGGTGGAGACTGTGGTAGAAACCACACAGGGACAATTGTTTCTTAACTTGAACTGAGTATTACCCTGGAGAAGTAGGCACCGAAATTTGCCTGGTTACTGCAAATATTTAAATCTCAGATATAAAAGGTGTTGGTTTTTAAAATGTAGGCAGTTAATTCGATTTTTTAAAAACATGGTGCCAGTGAAGACTTTTATCTGAAATGTGTCAATGGGCTGTCATTTTTGAACTTTGGAAATGATGTAAAATTTTCCTTTGTCCAAGTTACTGATCTTTCCACATATGATTCCTGAATTTCTCTTCATTGGCCAATAATCATTTTTTCAATTCATTTTCTAAAAATGCCTGCTAAGAAAAGAAAGCCCACTTAGGATTTTAGGATAAGGGACTTAAAATTATGGAAAAGAGTTTCAATAAATTGCTATTTCTGCTACAGATGAGTCTGGATGACATCAAACATCTGCCTGAAAACTGAAAAAAATTAGCCAGTCATTAGAAGTTCCCCCTTATTTCCAAATCTCCAGATGGTTGACTTTTTCAGCCAGATGGGGTTCCAGCTTTATTTATGTGTGCATAAGCGTTCGGAGAAGCTGCAGATATGGTCGAGGACAGGAATGCAAGAAGGACATGACATTTATCATACCATACCCTGTGCTAAGTGCTTTCACACTTTTATGCCTCTCATCTCCCCTGGGAAGGATATAGACTTGATAAGGACAGGGGCTACTGTCCAGTGTGGGTGCTGCTATGGCCACCAGTCTTGGAAACATGACCTAGTGTCCCCTTTGTACCTCTCATCTTAAATCTCACTCTGCATTCCCCTTCCACATTGTGCTGAACCTACCAAGACTCTTTCATCCCTATTCCTGACCTCTGTGTTCCCCTCTCTGCAGTCTTCCTCCTTATCCCTGTAGCTCAAGGAAGAGAACTAGAAGTGGACTGGAGTCCTAAGGCACAATAGGGGTGAGTGTACGAAGTTTCGGCACCAATGTAAGAAAGACACGAGTCGTAGGTCAAAGCTAATCACCGGAGAAGTTCCGGTTTTATTGAGTTAGGAGCACACTTATATAGAGGTGTTGATGGGAGTGTTTTATGCAGATGTGGCTATGGCTGATTGGGTGAGGTGTTGGCACCGGAAGAAATAGGGGTAAGTACTGGAAATAGGGGAAGAAATAGGGGTAAGTACTGGAAAAAGAGGCCTGTGGGGGCCATGTTGTCCCTGCTGGGGACAGCAACCTTATAGTGAGAAACCATGCTGTTTGTGGGGCAGGTCTAGATTGAGGAGGTGACAGAGGCTGAGTTGTGAGCAGGTCAATACAGGCAGGCAGGCCGTGAGTGTACAACCACATGATTGTTGAAATATTTCTCTACCTGTTGGGAAACAGCATCTGCCCCCCAGCTCCCTACCAAGCCCCTTCCCTGCCCCCACTACTCCAGCCACCTGGGACCTGTCCTGCAACCTCACAGGCATCTAGAAGTACATCAAGTGAAGGAATAAGTCCTCATGGATCCATTGCAACCATCGTGGTCTAGCCCAGCCCTGTGGAAGCAGCATTTTCATTGCTGGTCTTGTATTCCTACTGGTGGTTACATTTTTAAAATCTTATTCCTATTTGTATCCTCTTCGGTGGAAAAGATCTATTCTTCTTTCTACTCTGCCATCTAAGATTCCACCCATCTGAAGTAGCTGCCTTGAAAATACTTCTCTTTTGATGTATCACCTGATATATTATTTTCTAGACTGGAATAAAGAAAGGCAAGTGATCTGAATGCCAAGGCTGAATGACCAGAAGTCAGGCAGGAAGATGACTGTGTCCTTTTAATGTTCTTGTAGTGTGGTGCCTAACAAGCTTAGCCAAGGAATCATCTGGTCCTCCGGGAGAATGTAACTTTGTTTGACTTAGCTTTTATTATAGATTTAGGTCCAAAAGTACAGTTAGACAACTTGGGAAGATGCACACAATAATTTTTTTTCAGTAGAGATAAAATGATTTCTCTTTGTCAGCAGAGATCACTTCAGATGTTGTGGATTTATTACCTGCCCTCTAGGATACTTGTCAGTTTTAGATCTAATTGAACCACGTTATTTCAGAATTGTTTTTCATGGAAAAAACAAACAAACAAACAAACTAGCATCCGCCTTTGAACCAATTTTGTCTTTCTGGTAATTCTCTCATCAAAGTGTTGACTAAAACTTGACGGAAACTCACCATGAATTCTAGGAGAATGGTGTTTTAACAGCTTGAAAATGATACTTCGATCTGTGAAAGTAACCCTGCCCCCACCCGCACCCTGTGAAACCAGTACTTCTGGTGTTTAAGCTCACAAAATTCCAAGGTTGTTCCTCCCCACCTCACTCCCTCTTGCCCCTGTGATTCTGCCAAAGCCCACTTTTTCCGTGTAACAACAAATGGAATTTTAACAGTTTGTGCCACATCATAGGAATACTGGATGTCCGCTGGGCATTATGTATCAGGTAGATCTGCCCAGGTCCTACCACTTCTTGGTTGAGAGACTTTGGAAGTTGCTTCAACTCTGAGCATGCTTGTCCTAACCTCTAAAGTGGGAAAGCAAAAGTTGCAGATTGTTTCTCTTTTCTTCTTGTTGCGGTGTCTTCACTCCTCTGTCCCTCTGAATCTAAGTTACATGTTGACTCTTAGTTCTTGATTTACTCATTTTAGGCAGTATCCATTTGCTGAGACAGATAACTTAGCTCTCCTATACAGCTATTCGCCTTCCCATCACTTTCAGTTCCCTGAGGACTTACCTGTGGTTCCAAGAAGAATCATTCCTAATAATTGAGGGCACCTGGGAAAAAAGAAACTGGTGTCTCCTTCCTGGATTGGGTACCCTCTTAGACAGCGGCATTGCTTGTCTACTCATCCACCTGCTTCAGCAGGGGAGCTAGGAGGAATACCTGGGCGGAAAGAGGGCCCGATTACTGGGCACCCTGCTTGGAAATGGGAAGTTCTGTGAGTTGAGTGGATTCGGTGGTGGGCAGTTGAGCTTGAGCCCTTTGGCCGTAAGAGCAGCCCATCACACACAGAGGTCAGGGGTGCAGGGTGATTGCGAGAAGTTGCCCTGCACAGGGGTGCCAGGCCAACGGGTCAAGCAGAAGCCAAGAGTCAGCCCACCATCTATACCCCAAACCATGCATCTTGGTCCAGAACTGAATTCATCCAAAGAGAAGAAAGCCTGTAAAAATGTTCGCAGGATTCTGTGCAGGCAGCAGCAGGCCTGGTGTGGAGCTGTGAGTGGCCAGTGACCGGAGTGTAGGTGGGAGGGGAATGCCTGGGCAGGACTTAGCTCCCCCACATTAGGGAAGGAGATTACCCGGGCCCCTTTAATAACAGCTCCATGTCCCTCCAAAGTGTCTGTGTAGACCTCTGCCATGTCAAGATCCTGACAATCAGGCTTAGCTGGCGAAGCAGCGAACGCTAACAATGAACAGTTAAGGTTGACAACCTTACCCAGCTGAGTGAAGTGATATTTTGGCCTTTTCAGACTTGCTGCTTCCTACTGTAACATGCAGGAGGGGCTCGCTCTGAGGGGAAGGAACATGGCTACAGCTTTGCAATCAGATATGCAACTGGGAATTTTTAACATCTGACAGTGACTGGGAAGTTATGAAATCTGCCCAAAATATCACCCAGGAAATGAGGGTTTGGATGTAACACAGATGAATTAAATAATTGCATGTTTATGCCCCACTAAGTTGAAACTCATCAAAATTTAGTCTATCATCATGGTGTCTCTAAAATTCTAGAAATTGGAAGTTCACTTATGTATACCTGTCTCAAGACCTGGCAATGAATGGGCCATGAGCCTAATTTGGACCACTGTTTATTTTTGTACAATCCACAAAGCTAGGAATATTCTGCACATTTTCAAATGGCTGGAAAAAGTTTTGAAATATTTAATTTTATTTCTTGACACATAAAAGTGATAGTATATTTAAATGTCAGCATCTACACTTCGCCATGCTGTCGATAAAAACTTACCGGAGACTTAATGTCTCTTCTTACATAGGTATAACCACATAGTATGCTCAGTTTTGCTTAAGAGACTCCAATAAAGTGTCTGTGGACTTCTTCCTGGCTTTGTAGAAAGATGCTCTTCTGGAGCAGGTCTGCTCTTCCTGGGAATAGTAAGCAGATGACATGCCCAGATAGGTCCTGGAGGTTACTTTGAAAGAAGTTGTCAGAGGAAAGAATGGGCAGAAGAACCCTAGATAGCAGTAAAAATAATAAAAAAGTGATGCACAATGAATGTATCAAGGTGCGGTTATCGGGGCAAATTGAACACTCATTTCTAACTAACCCCTGAGCATTTAACTGACATAGTATATCCAGGCTCTGCTCTAAGTAAGCATATGACATTCTTTAATCCCATGGATTTTTTTTTTAACCCCATGACTTTTTCAGGAGGCAAAAGCTGCTACCATCCCCACTTTACAAGCAAGAGAACAGAGACCCAGAGAGGCACGTGGTTAATATAAATATGCAGTGCTGGGATTCCACCCCAACCTGTGCTGGGCTCCACGCACTTGCACCAGCATGTAGTATAAAAAAGGTTCTATGAGTCTTCTAAGCCCTGTATGTTTCCACAAGGAGACAGGGCCTCAGAGAAGTGATGTCACTTGCACAAGACCACCTGCTAGTGGAGGCAGGGCTGGGACTTAACCCAGAGGCTTCCCCCCAACCACCTCCTTGTACTGAGCTGCCTTAAAGGCTTGGGTTGTGGGGTGGTGGTTGCCCCCAACCCACTCCCATGTTGAAGAGCTTGGTATCAGTCACTAGCTCTGAGACACACAACTGGAAATACCATAGGAAATTGTTAACCCAGCCTATGCCAGTTTTTTTTTTGTCATTTAACCATGTTTATTTTTAATTTGCTGAGTGTTTTAATTGGGATCATTTTTATTTTAAATAAATGACATACTTTCTTGTCTAGTTTATAACTCACTGACAATAGTTTCTGCCTTTGTAAGATTTCTCCTTTAAAAATACATTTTTGTTGAGATAGTATTGGCTTAGAAGATTATACATTTCAAGTATACAGTATTATGAGTCATGATTTGTATCCATTATATTGTTTTCAGCATCACCATACATTGATCCCTCTACCCAGTTCACCCACCCCCCCAAACCTTTTGCCCTCTGGTAACCACACATGTTCTCTGTATCTAAGAATCTTTTGTTTTTGTTTTCACTTGTTTATTTGCTCTATTTCTTTATATCCCACATGTAAGTGAAATCACACACATTTGTCTTTCTCTTTCTGATTTATTTAATTTAGTATAATCCCATCAGGGTCCAACAACGTAGTTGCAAATGAAAAAAAATTCTTTTTTTTGACTGAATAGTATTCTATCTTATATAATATAGAGTCTGTCTTCTTTAGTTATTCATTCATCAATGGACCCTTAGTCTGACTCTTATTTGTTCATTCCTTCTTTTCCATTTTTTTCCCTCAAAGATTATCCAGAGTTCAAACTTAGGTTGTTTTCATATCTCGCTTTTGTATATAGCAATAATGAACATAGGGATGTGTATATCTTTGAGTAGTTTGTTTTCTTTACAGAAATACCTATATCTATAGCTGGATCATTTGGTATGTCTATTCTCAAGTTTCTGAGACATCTCCATACTGTTTTCCATAATGGTTACACCAGTTTGCATTCCAGTCAACTGTGTATGAGGGTTCCCTTTTCTCTACATTTTAGCCACAATTGTTTCATGTCTTTTTGATAATAGCCATCCTAGGAGATATGACGTGAGCTCTTGCTGCTACTTTTCATTCTAAATCCAGAGGGCAAGGGCAAGGAAAAAAATGGTAGTGTTATCAAGATTTGGGTATTGTCACATTAGATTGTGAAGAACACCAACCTAGGAGAGCACAGAGATTCAATCTGAGTACAGGTGAGCAAAGTATTGCAGATCCTTGCATCATTTACACTGGATTCGGGGTGCTTGCAAACTTGGGGATCTCATGAGGCTCATGGCTGTCCACACCTTGAAGAGTGAACTTGAGCGCATCATTTATCTGCCTTCTTTGAGTTGTAGATTCTGACAGGCAGTAGCTGACATTTCTAACTTGTATGGCTTTTACTTGGAGATCCACAAACTGATTCTCATACAACCTTCAGGGCACCCCACATTCACCACACAGGAGCAAGTCAGCATCCTATCTGGCCTGTTTCTTGGTGACCTTGGACTTGACAGAACTGGGCCACAAGGATGAGATTGGAGCAGGCAAGCCTAACACCATCTATTTACCTTTTAGCCTGAATGTTGTAAGAAATATTGCAAAATATCTTGTCACTTGAATTCTCTACATTTCCTACATTTCCTTAAACCTCCAGTGCAGAACCAAGGTGCTGAACAGACATTCAATTTCTTGCTTGAAGGTAGGTGATTCAATCACCTTGAGCTTCTCCTAGTGAATCCATCCCAAGAATCACTGTTCTGTGCTTAAGGGTTTATAAACTACTTTAAAAATAATATATCCTATAATCCCTGCCACAATTGTTGGTAACTCAGCAGCTTGTAGTTTGTGAAAGTCTTAATAGTCTGACTCTTACTTGTTCATCCCCTCTTTTCCATTTTTTTCCTCAAAGATTATCCACAGTTGAAATGATCTCATCTTAAAACTCCCTCAATACTTGGGTGCAAACTTGGGTGGAAAAAGATCCTCTGTATATTTGGTCACCTGCGTATTTCTAAAGTGGGATTTCCACCACTCTGTATTCCACAGCATACACCCCTCAGTGCCATGCATAGCTGCTCAGAAAACAGTAATAACCTGTTCAATTAAAGTGGTTCAAAAAAGCCTGGGTGACAACTGAGGTATCTTCCTTAAAATTGAACTGTCACCTGTGGAAATTGCTTTTGGCATAGAGCAGTTCATATACGTGCATATTTGCAACAAATCGTTTTGACCCTTGGCAAATTACAGGACAGGGCAACCAATTAGCTGTTTAGCAGTTTAAAATGCCTTAAAAGATGTACAACTAAGTCAGTCCTCGTTTTTCAAAATATGACTTTTCACCAAAGACAAATCTGACTTGCAATCAAAATGTTCTGAGTGTTTGCAGAAAAAGTAAAAAGATCAAATCAAGAGGCAATGATGTTAATCTGAGTCAAAGGTGTGCCTCCCAGCATAGTAATGACAGTAGTGACGCTTTTCTGCTCGGCTCACTCTGTGCTGAGTGCTGGCTTAGCTCTCCAGTGTGGGGAGGTGGCGGCAGGGAATGGGTTTCAGGGGGCGATAAGGAAAATTCAGTCTGCTCCCCTCCCCTGAGATGGTTTTCCCTGGGATAATGTGACACCCTATGACATTAGGAGTGGAGTATGGGCTTTCCCCAAACTGCCTCAAAACAGACAGATGGGGTGGAGAGGGTTAACAGCATAGCCAGTGGGGACTTCGCTAGAAAGTGGCATTTCCCCCAAAATCTCACGAGGTGGAGGAACAAGTCTAGGGGACCAGTAGAGGGAGGAGCACGGCTGAGAGGAGGCAGTGCAAAGGCCCGCTGGGGCCAGGGCTGCGCTGTGGTGTCCAAGGAGCAAAGAGGCTAAATGGTGCGGGGCCTCAGAGGAAGTTGTAAGAGCTTTGACTTCAAATGTGAGGGAGCCGGAAGACTCAGGAGAATCTCGAGTGCAGAAAGGACGAGTTCTTGAGTTGGCTGTGTCTGAACAGAAGGAGTACTTTGCTCCATGGCTTCCTGTCCTTCCCACTGCAAGGACTTCTTTCCGGCTTTAATGCTATTCCCTTCCTTTCTGCTTGTGCCTGAGACTAGGTCAGGCAGAGTAGCAGCTCTTCAGCCCTGTCTTTTTCCTTCCCTGAAGACAAGCCTCTGGGCCTTGGTATTGTCAGTGTTAGATTATTTCTCATTGTGGAAAATGGCAATAATGTGGAGTTTCCTAAAGCCTCTGGGCGGATACATCACCAGCTCCAGCCATCTCCTCCCATCCAGGTCTCCTCCACCTGGAGATCCAGGTGTGAAGTAAATAGCTTGCATTTGGGGTTTCTTGCTCTGGGCTTGCCACTGAACCAGAGCTTAGGATGTGGCAGGATGAACCAGACAAGCCCCTGATTTTGGTAGGTTCACTATTGTCAGGGACCAGGCTGAGAAGTAGGGGAGAAGATCAGGTCACTCCCAGAGCACCTAGAAGGGGGTCCTGGAATAGTGGGGGGGTGTCTGGTCAGAGAAATGTTTTCCTGTGGGGACTCATGTGTCCCCAGGGTGCCTGGCTTGCATAGGTAGCTTCTCAATACCCATAGCCAACTGCACTAAGAGGCTGGACTAAGTACACAGAAGAAATCTGACACCCCCTGGGTTCTGGAGGCTGAAGTGTAGACACGGTTTCTTTGTCACTAGTTTTGAGCAGAGGGGAGTGAGGACAGAACAGTGGCCACCTCTAGGAAGCTGTGAAGACAATGTAAGTGACTACTAGTCTCTTCATAAAAACATTTGGAATTTTTTTTTTAAGTAATCCTGAGTACTTGAATTTGTCATGTTCCTTTGTGTACATGTTTCTCCTATTTTTTCCACATAATTGTAACTTTTCTTTATTGAGGTAGCATGGGTTTACAACACTGCATGTGATTTAGGAGAATAGGTTCACACCTTTTCTGAGACATGTTACCGCACCAACCCCGCCACCATGGCACCTGTCATCTTCCACCATACAATACAGGGGTCCCTCACTTACTTTCCATTTCCACTCTCCCCTTCTAGTAGCCTCAATCCTGCAGTCATATTTCTAGGGTTTGTTTTGGTTTAGTTTTGCCTGCTTCTTTGCTCCATTTTTTATATTTTGCTCCATTTTATATTTATGTATATATTTTACCTATGAATGAATTCTTCCTATATTTGTCTTTCTCCTTCCGAATTATTTTGCTTAGCATCATCCTCTTCGGTTCCATCCATGTTGTCACAAATGGCAAGATTTCATCTCTTTTTGTAGCTGATTAGTATCCCATTGTATTTTTTTCCATCCATCTCTTACTAGGTACTTAGATTGTTTCCATAACTTGAATATTGTAAATATTGCTCCAGTAAACATATGAATGCAAATATCCCTTCAAACTAATGTTTTTGCATAAATACCAGTGAATGGAATTGCTGGATCATATGGTAGGTCTATTTTTAATATTTTGAAGACCCTCCATACTGATTTCCAAAGACACTGACCTATTCACATTCCCACCAACAGGGTAAGAGAATTCCTTTTTCTCTACACCCTTGCTAATGCTTCTTGTTTCTGGCTTTTTGAGGTGGCCCATTCTCAAAGGTATAAGATGGTATCTCATTGTGGTTTTGATTTGCATTTCCCTGATAATAAGTAATGATGAACATATTTTCATTTGCTTATTGGCCATCTTTGTCTTTTCTGGAGATCCACAAAAGACTCCTGGATGACCAAAGCTATCTAATAGCAACAACAGCAAAAAGAACAGAGGTGTCACACTCTCAGACTTCAAACTATACTCCAACACTATAGTAATCAAAGCAGTGTGGTATCAAATAAAAACAGACAAACAGACCAATGGAATAGAATTGAGAACCCAGAAGTAAACCCACACTAATATGAAGTTAATTTATGATTGGAGTGTCAAGAATAAACAGTGGAGATAGGAAAATCTCTCCAAAATATGTTGTTGGGAAAACTGGACAGCCACATGTAGAAAATGAAAGTAGGCCACTCTTCATGCCACACACTCAATTAACTCATAAATGGATTAAAGACTTGAACCTTAGTCCTGAACCATAAAGAAAACACAGGTAAAATACTCGATAACTTTGACTTCAGTGATGCCTGTGGTGATTCCAATGGTGAAGGGAATGAAAAAATAAACCAATAAACCAAAAATAAACTACATCAAACTAAAATTTTCTAAACAGCAAAAGAAATTATCATTAAAATGAAAACATACCCTACCGAATGGGTGAAAATGTTTGCACATCAGATATTCATGGTGTGTGTGTGTGTGTGTGTGTGTGTGTGTGACTGTTTAAGATCTATAAAGAACACACACAACTAACAAGAAAACAAGTAATCCAATTAAAAAATGGACAGATGAGCTATTATATTTTCTTAATTAAAACACTTTTATATAAAGGTAACATAGAATATCTCATTATGAACTTTTAAAACCGAAATAGACAATACAGGATTCCCCTATAACCTCAGTACAATCTTACCCCTATTCTCCTAAATGACTGCTGTTTCCAGTTTGGGAATTTCTAATAAATATCATCTCACTGTCTTTCTGCTCTACCAAGTCAAAGAGATTAGAGAGAATATATTTTTTCCTTCAAGTTCAAATTCTTCATCATCTACTCAAAAGTATTTTTTAATTATAACATAATTTATTAAAACATTTAATCAGACACACTATTTAAAAATCAAATCATATAGAAGGGTTTTTACTGACAAGCACCCATCTCAGAGATACTCAACCCTCTTCATGCCAAGTCCTACTCCTCAGAGCAAGCTTTTAAAAACCACTTCTGATTTGATTCTTCTGATGGTTACATCCATAGCTCTAAATAACATGTTTATCCCTCTATTTCTTGGTTTATCATCTATTGAATTCCTGCCATAATAGGTGAGAATTTAGCTCACTCATTCCACCCTTTATATAGATTATCTTTCTGATTTCTAAAAATAACATAAATCTTCATTTCTTTCTCCATCCATCTTAGGTAGGATATCTTAGTTCCCCATCTAATGAAATCAACATAACCACATTCCCCTTTCCACCTACTCAGGTACTTTTACTTTTTCATGGTCAAGGTTCAGTGCATTGTCATTCTATTCTATAACTATGCTAATATCCTCCCTGCTAGAACTGCAGATAAATTCTGAACTTTGAAAACCAATGACCATTATTAAGATTATGTACAGAATGTTCACTGCAAAGCTAAGTTGTTTTCTAGGGTTGCATTTCTCTTTTGTGGTCTCAATGTTATATACTCTGAGCCTTGCAAAGAATAATGTCCAAATACAGTTTCCTTTCTAGCACTTAACTGGTTGTTCAAATCAGGCCATACATTCGTCTGCATTGCACTTGGGGTTTTTTGGTAAAGTTTTCTTTTTTCCTGAAGTGTCTGATTTACGTAAAAGTTTCTTTTTTTTTTTAAGGAAAAAAAAACAGGTAGTTTCAGAGCAAAATTGGGTTTTTAAAACATAAGCACTGTGGTGGAGAAAAGAACCTTCTAGAAAAATCACTCCTTGCCCCAATTTCCTCCTTCTTCCCTCAGTACAGTGTAGCAGTGATGAAGCCAGTCTCTACAGTCAGATCACACTGATTCAAATCTCAGGTGAACCACATCTACCTGTGTGACTTTGGGTGTGTTACTTAAAGCCTCTGTTTACCTCAGTTACCTTGTTTTAAACTGAGGATTATTATTATATAATAATAATATGGGCTCATAAGGTTGCCATGGTATTTAATGAGGTAATATTTGTAAGGCAGTTAAACAGTGCCCAGCACACATTAGTGCTAATTTGTGCTAATTGTTACCACCTTCTTGGGATACACAGACCAGGCAGAACCTGCTCTTCTGTATGTTCGACCAATAGCAAGGAATGATTCTAGCTGCAGTGACAGCTGAACACCTTGTTAGTGCTTGAGGGCCCTGATGAGCCTCAGGAAGACTGACACAAAGCCAGCAAGATAGTTGATCCAGCCTCTTCTGGGGAACCAGACTTGGGATCTTGGGTAACACATCTTGGGCCTAATCCCTTCCAGACTGTTTGATAAGTATTGTCAAAACCTCAGGGAATGTGTATTCTAGAATACTCCCGCATGTGCTGCCTAGGAGAACCAATAAACAATAGTGGTGAGTACATGCAGACTCTTTTCATGGGTTATCTCATGCAGTCTTCTCCAGACTTCCTTGAGGGTCATTTAATGGATGAGCAAATGGAATGCAGGGAAGTAACTGTCCCAAATTTGCATAGCTAGTGGGGGGGAAGGGAGAAGGTAGGATTTCATCCCAGGTCTTTATATTCTGAAAACGAACGTCCTTCATCCTAGTATTGAAGCCCAGCTCCCTCAAAGGTGGTTTTGTTAACTACCAGGGGATGGGGATTCTCAAGACCATTTCAGACAGTTTTGCAGAGTCAGAACTATTTCATAATAATAATAGCATGTGATTTCCTCTTTCACTGTGTTGACATTTGCACTAACAGTACAAAGGCAACCATGGGGAGCCCAGCTGACCCTGAGCCAGCATCAGCATGGCAACACCAGCAGATACTGGCTATCACTGCCCATCACCACCTGTCAGTCATGGTAAAGAGAATGCTAGCTTCACTTTGAAATGTCCTTGAGGAAGCAGTGAAAAAAGAATTAATTAAATTATTTTAAGTCATGAAGCATGTATGTACCAACATGGGAAACACACTTCAGCTTCAAGCCAGAGTAAAAGCCTGATATCCAGCAAGGGCTACTGTGTGACTGAGTTGTGAGCTGAACTAGCTGATTTGTCCACACCTCCCACCCCCCATGAAACACCATATTTATTTGAGAGTCACTGACAGACAAATTATGGTTATTCAGGTTTGGGTGTTTAGCAGATATTTTCTCGAAAATGAGCTAAGTGAGCCTGTCACTTTAAGGAAAGCAACTGACAGTATTTGTTGCCAAGGATAAAATTCAAGGTTTCAAGTGAAAATTACAATTTTGCTTGTATTTGTCCCTGTGAGCAAATGTAATCTTTTTTGCATGTAGCGAGATGTGCCAAACTGGAAGATCAGTGTCACTCAGTGAACCAATATTTTCTAAATGACCAGTGCATGACATCACAAGATTATCACTGGGTAAAAGAATCATTCAAAGTGCCATTTTAGAACAATGGGCTTTAATATACTAGAACAGGAGAAGTTAATTAATAGGGTTTCAGATTCCACACTGGACCTAGCCTTGAAGAAACTACCACTTGTCGAGTTTTGGTGTAGTATCAAAGAAGACTAGTTCAATTACTTTGAAGGGCTATTCAGATTCTCTCTTTGATAAGTATATGTTTGTGTGAGGCTAGATTTTCTTTATATATTTCAACCAAAACAGCACTTGGCATCAGATCAATAGATGAGAATCTAGCTGCCTTCTTTTAAGCCAGACAGTAAAGAGATTTACAAAAACATAAAAGCACTCTTCTCATTTTTTCTGTTTTAGAAAATACAGTTATTTTTTATATAAATATTATTTATGCTCACATGCAATTGGATTTTTCATCATTTCCAAATGAATTGTAAGAATAAGTATTTTTAAATGGTTTGAGTCTTACTTTTTGATACAGTAACTATCGAGAGCCATAGCCTATCTGAACCACAGCTCAGTAATTTGCACAAGGGCAAAGGAGCTGAGACTCAAAAGTTTTAGCACCTCTGCTCCATCTGTGCTTTCATTCTGCTGACAAACTTCAAATGGTTCAAGAGAGAAGCTGGTGGAAGCATTTTCATACTTTAGTCAGAAGATTTCCTCTCCTTCTGCCTTTTCTTCTCCACTGGGAGATGAAACACAGTCCCTGGGTGAGTTATGTTCTTTCTGTTTCCGAGTTCTCTTTAGTGCAGCTAAGCGAACTATTGTTCTACTGTTGCTGGATGTTAGAGGCAACGTGAGATTTCAGCAGGCACTGAAAGAAGTGTCTTTGATTAAAATGCAACCCTGCTGCTACAAAGTTTGACAAGGCCTGGAGGATCCATCGTGTCTTGTGTCTTTGTTCACCAACACAACAAAGCGTAGCTGTGACTTCACAGCGAGGTGACTGCTCTGATCGGTAGCGCGCTTCTTCACATGTGACACAAAGCGGAGTATAGCAAGAGCCATGATTCCTTGGGTTTTTGGTGGCTGGGCATTTTAATGTATCAATGTTCTACCTGTTATTAAAAGAGATAGTGGGAAAAGATGGAGACTGTATGGATGGAAGGGAATATTGGACGGAACCTGAACAAACATTTCTCTGGCCAATTCAGTGCTGATTTCTGGGAAGCAAAGGAAAAATGAGAACTAGAAGGGAAGTTTGTGATGTTTCTGGGAACATTTGTTCCTGTTTGTTTTCTTGTCTGCCCACATTCATCCTCCCTTTTTCTGTTAACACTATTCTGGTTTTCTTTTGGGGCGACCTCGTCACCCTATCTCTCTCTCCTTGGTCTATGTGGTTTGGGTGGAACTGACTGTAGCCTGGCTTTTGGATGAGCATATGACTCAGCAGTGGCACCGAAGATTATCAAAGGGTCTCAAACATCTATACTAGGCAGTAGTTAGTTGGCTTTACTATCATCACCCTACCCTCAGGGACATTTTGTGATGTTTAGTGTCATTTTGCTACAGAGATTTGAGGAGAGGAATACTAGTGGCAGCTAAGTGGGTAAAACCAAAGAAATTGCTAAATATTCTGCAGTGCAGAAGACAGACCTCACCCCCCAAAAGAAGTTATTCGGACCCCAGTATAAACATGGCTGTTTGCCAGGCCTGATCTAAAAGTCGTGGGAACCACTGAAGCAGAGGATATGATCTGAACTGATGTTTGGTAAAGTACAGTCAGGTACCATATATAAACAGATTTCAGAAGTGTAAGAGTGGAGCAAAGAGATAAGCCAGGGGCTACTACAATATTCCCAGTAAAAAGATCATAGACATTTGGAAGGAGGTCTAATCTGGAAATACAGAGGTATAAGGTAGAACCTTGGGTGTGACTAAAACTGTAAAAAATAAGAGAATAGAATGAAAGGCAGAGGCGTTAGGATGATTTACGTATAGAAAGTAACATAATAGTATCTAACATTATTTGAATGTTCACATGCCAGCTACTGTGCTAAGCATTTTACATGACCAAACTTAACCCTTTGAACAGTGCTATCCTCCTCATTTTATAGGTAAGAAAACCAAACATAAAGAGATTAAGGAACTGGCTCAAAGTCATATACCTGGCTATTACCTAAAATGAAACTGGAACTCAAATGATCTGACTCAAAGGCCTTCCCCTTCATCACCCAGCTGCCTCTCTGGATAGAGAAGAACCTTCCAAAAGAATGACTGCGGTTCTTGCATTCAAGTAGGGGTGTCAAGAATGCTGCTGGATGTGCTAATCTAGAATTCATAAGGAAATCTTGTCTCATTCTGTCCCCCCTATATTAGCTATAATCTCTGATCAGAAAACAGACAAACATGTCCATGTCAACCTCTGCTAATTCTAACAGAGGTAACCAGTGACAGGTTACTAGGGGGACTTCTATGTGACAGATTAACTGATGTTAAAAACCCAAGTGTGATATCAGGAGGTCACTACCAGTTAATTGGGCATAGATGGAGTTCACTAGGTCATAGAAAGCAAGTCGTACATAGCCATCATTCCAGCTCCCTCTCCTTTATTTCCAACTTATCTGGTTTTGGGTGAACACTGAAGAATCCTTTCATAAATAGTGACCTTTTGAAATTTGAAATGATGGCTTCTGACTAATTTCTATTCCGGCCCCGGGGCTGCTGCTGGAAGGCCGTGAGCTTGAAGCTCTTGACATGTCTCTAGCTCTGTGCTCTCACCCTTAATTTGGAAAAGGCCAGTGTTGTTTTCATCCTTTAAAATTCATGTCATTCAGATGAAGGGTCATCATTCATAATTGTGTAGCCAGACACAGAGGGTGGAAAATGTACTGAGCTCCAAGTTTATGTTAATAGCAACACCCCATCTATTCTGGTGAATTTAGGGGGACTTTGTCTGAGGTCACCACAGTGCAGTAATAAGGTTGTAGCACTTAGGCTTCATTCTGTGGGGAGTGACATACAAACCAACTCTCACCTAAGTCAGAGAGACACAGAGAGAGTGAGAGACAGAGAGACAAAGAGAGTGAGAGACAGAAAAGAGAACTCCATGTGCTCACAAAGCAGGTTAAGGTATGGCCTAATTCAGCAACCAGATTCACAGGACACACTTTCCTATACCTCTTCTCTGTTGACTCCACTTCAGAGCAGTGAATGAGAGACTCCAGGATACCAGTAGTTACCAGAGACATTCTCTATTATGTTTGAATCCAGCATAAGTGTGGTTTTCTTTCCCAGCAATTCAAAGCCTCTTTGCATGTCACTAGTGGGCTCTGATTAGGTGACATGTCCAAGAAATAAGGGGTTCCAAGCTGATGGGCCTGAATCTTGAGCCCTAGCCTTGGAGTGGAAGAGGTGTAGCTCCCCTGTGGTAACTATGGTGATGCACAGTGAGCAGCGGGCACTCTTGTTTCCATTTGCTCCTCTTAGTGATCCTGTAAGTTAAATTCTATATTCCTTACTTTTTCAGTGATGAAGACCACACAGTAGAGAGAGGAGAGATTAAGTAATTTGTCCAAGGAACCACAGATGGTAAATTACAAAAGCAACATATAAAGACAAAAAGTAACCTTCTGAAAGACCCACAGATGTTCATGACAGAGCTGGGATGCACTTTCAGGCAGCCTTTCTCCACAAACTCTGGGCTCAAACCCTTGGTTAGGTTCACCAGGTATCTATGTGCTCTCACACTGGACAGTTAGAGGAATTCCAGAGATGACCTCACTTTTCTCAGCCAATGCGTGAGATGGGAATATTATCCCCATTTTCCACTGAGGAAAATAAGATTCAGATGGATGAGCGATTTGCTCTAGGTCAAACATCCAGCAAAGAGCGGAATCCCATGCCCACCCTCTGCCCTGCCATGATTTGGGACATGTTCCAGGACTCCACACCATCCTGGAGATACAGCAGGCCCACTGGAGGGTAATCTTGAGCCTCTACGCCTCAGCTGCTCTGTGGTTCTTTCCTTCTGTTTGTTGTAGGCAGAAAGGAGAACCCCAGGAACTTGCATGCAAAGTTGGCCTAGATATTTAAACTGCAAATGAAGCTATTTATGAATTATGAAATAGCTCGTCCACATTGAGTTGAATTATGACCTTTATCTTTTATTAAATTCACACACAATACTTCTGTGTCTGTTTCTGGACTTTCTATTCTTTTCTTTTAATCAACGTTCTATTTCAGATGTTCTGTAACACAGTTGTTTGGATTGAGAGAGCTTTATAAGACTGTTAAGACCAGAAAGGCATCATCTCCCTTATGTGCTTCTTGATCAACATTGTTGATCTTGATCTTTGTTTTCACATCTTGATTTTCTCAGTGAATATTCTGACCTTTCTGTCAAGTTGCCAGAAGAAAACATAGACCCATAAAAATTTATTCAATAGACTCATATAGGAATAATTAACATCTTTAGAGCTTTGCATTTCCCCCATTTAAAGCATAATAGATCTCCCATTTATTTGTGCTTTTCTCTATGTCTTGGAGAGCAATTGTGTCATTTCCTCATTCAAGCCTATACAATAATTGGCTCCTTCATTTTTTTGGTAGCATTTATATTTTTTTGTTCCTATGTTCCTGGGTGGTGTTTTCCAGGATATTTTCTAAGTGGTTTGTATTACTGGTGTGCAAGGAAGCTATAGTTCTGTAATTATCTATTTGTAAGCTGCTTAAATTTTCTCACTGGTCTTAACTGCGTTGTAATTAATTTCATTTGGTTTTCCAGGTAAACAGCCATATCATCTGCAAATAATAGATAGAACTTTTTTTTTTCTATTCCTTTTGCTCTGACTGAGACTTAGAGAATAGTGTTAAATAATGGGGGTGTTCAAAGGCAACCCCGCCTTGTTTCCAACTGTAATTGTAATGCCTTGCAGACAGTTTTTCTTAAAGTATGGTTACAGATCTGGATAGAAACCCTAGAATTTATGCCAACCTAGTAATCTGCATTTTAGTAAACTCCTGGGGTTATTCCTACACCCCTTAAAGTGAACAGCTATTCTAGGTTTTCACCAAGAAATGGGGTATTTGTTGTTGGGTTAGAAATAGTTTCCTTATCAGGCTATAGCGATTTCTATAGGTGTTTTGCCAACTAGAAAATTTAAACAGGTATTATAGTTTACATTTCCGATAACTCTGGAGATTACAAGTTTTTCTCCTTTGGCCTATTAATAGGATAATAGTTATTGTGTTGGTGCTTTTCATTTTTGCAAACCATCTTTCATTCTTGTAATAAATTTTCGGGGGGTATTGTATTTTATATTTTATAATATAATGTTCAAATGGACTTGGTAATACATAATTTAGGATTTTCTTTATATTTATCAATAAAATATGTAGCTTGCCTTTTGGGTGAAAATTTTTGTTAAATTTTGATTCAGAGTGTTTTAATAGCTTGATAAAATGATTTTTTATGCTCTGAAATCGATTAAACAGCATGGAAATTTCCATATAAAACCCTCTGGACCTGGGGCCTTTTTGAAAGTAGTTCTTTGACAACTCCCACAGGTCATTTTTTGGTCTGCATCAGGCCTTTTTCAAGATTCAATTTTGGTTCCTAGAAAATCATTCACTTCACAGAAATGTATACATGTTTTTATACAGAGTTAAACAGTGTGATCAGTTTATTTTCTTCCAAGTCCTTTTTCTTCTCTATTTTCTCATTTTGTCTCCAACTGCATTTAGAGTTGGTGTTGTTTCTTCCAAGATTGTGCCATTAAGTTGTCTCTCAGTCTTCAATTTTTAGGCGTTCAGTTTTCCTCTCTTTCTGGTTTTTTATGTATTTTTTTAAGACATGCTTGAAGGCAGCTAGCCAAAATGTAATTTTGAGTGATTCGCTTTTGCTCTTGGGATTTTCTAACCCAGATTTAAATCTTCATCTGGTTCAGATAGGCATGCTGTAAAGTGATGAGATCCTTTTCAGAATCCTAAGCGCCATTCAGCAAAGCCACCAGACCCTCCAGTGAAGTGCCATCTGCCCACGTGATCGCCAGCTTGCCACTTCAATTCTCACGAAGTTGTTGATAAAATCATTGAAAAGGACATGTTCCAGAAGACAGCTCTGTGGTAAAGAATTAGCTGAGTGTGATCACCCTCAGAAGATGTATCTGAGGGTCAAATCATTTCAGGCTCAAAGACCTTACTGAAAAGCCAGCTCCCTTAACACTGATGGAGTCACTCACCCATGCGTGTCACATGCATTGAATCTTTCCCTGGGTAAGACAGCACTGTCCTTGTCTCAGACACATAAAGCCCCAAAAGTGTGACCCCTGCCCACAGGGATTCAGAGTATGAGGAAAATCCCATCTTATGTATGGGATCCATTTCACCAGGTTATTCACACCATTATTTTTTTCCTAAGTCTGTCTGAAAAAATTGAATAAAATTCCCCCTCAAAATTGTAAGGGTAACATATCTTGTCACAATGGGTGAAAACAATTCAAGAGTAGAAAAGGAAATAATAACATACCTTGTGTCCTTCTCACCTCACCCACTACAAGGACTTGAATTTGACAGCTACATATGTTTTCTTCATCTCTTTCTCTCTCTCTCTCTCTCTCTCTCTCTCTCTCTCTCTCTCTCCTCAACACACACATGGCATGCACATGGCTGGGGGAGGAGACTGATTTTTTTTGATTGACTGCACATATATATACATATATATATATATAACCTCATTGTCTATCCCAAAGTTCTCCCACCACCTTAACACCCGCAAGTCATCTTAATCTCTTCTGCCCATCCCTCCCCCAATTTTATCCTCCTCCCCCTCTCTTGCTCAATGCTTCAGTTCTTTTGGCAGTTTTAAATATTTCTTGTCCATTTGTTGTTTTCCCTATAGTCCTCATATAAGTGAGACTCTCCCATATTTCCTTTTCTTAGTAACTTATTTCTGCTAACATGATTCCTTCTAGCTCCATTCATGTTGCTGCTGATTTTTTTAATTGGATCAGACAGGGAGATAATAGTTTGCCACTTGCTCGTCTCCATCAATACATCATGGATACTCCTTCAGTCCAATAGACATAGATCTAATTCATTTTTTTACAAATTTTTATGCATTTTTTACTGCATCAAAATGAATCATTTCAATGTATCCAACAATTTTCGCTTTGCTAGGCTATTTGTTTCCTGTTTTGTTTATTTTGGTTTTGGTAATGCTTACACGTGGCTCCTACACACTGGTGCTTTTATTTTTATAGGCATGTGTTTTGTAGACTAGATTACTAAAAGTGAAGTTGCTGGATCAAAGGAGGTTAAGGTAATGATTGAATGGATGTGGACTGACTAGTATCCTGTTGAAAGACTACTGTCAGGCAACAGAGTGGTTACCAAGACAATGTCTACATTTTAAAACAAAAGACACCCTCCCAACACATAAATTCAAAGACTTTTGCTTTGAAAAGAGACTCCCTAACACAGTCAGGGAACACTATTATGACTCCAGATCCGGCTCTCAGGAGTACCCTCTGTTGCCACCTCCACACCAGCTGTTCTGAGGACAAGAGAAGCCACAGTCAAGTCCTTTAGGCTTTTAGGAAGTGCTTCCAGATAATAAGCTAGAGCCTGCATGCACATTGCTCACTGTATGCTCCAGGGAAGAGATAGATATGCTTACAGAAAAGGCAGCTGAGGCCTAGAAAGTTGAAGTCACCTGCTCAAGGTCACACATCTAGTTGGGGACCTTGGGATTTCAGTCAGTTCTGCTGCTGCCCCCCACCAGTGTGGAATCTCTTCCAAGGACGCCATTGCTGAGATTGTTTTAGCAGAGTCCCAGAGTGATGGCATGAAGTCTGATGTCCACCTTGAATCAAATGTCGCGGGGGGGACCCTGCTCCTGCAGCGAAAGGGGAAACCATCTAGGCACTCCTGTAGGGATCCTGAGTTCCTGGAAGGACTCCACCCAGTTAGAGGAAACTGAGTGAGTCCCTGGGCTCCCCAGATGCTAGAATAACCTGTTTACTCTGCCTTGCACTCAACGAAGAAGCCAGCTTCTCTCTGCCACTCTCTCTTCCTCTCCCACTCTCTCTACTCTTCCTTAAATGAAGGACTGAATCAAGAGAAATGGGAACCTGTGGTCTGACTCTCCCCATTCTCTCAAGATAGGAACAGACAGTGATGGAGCCAGAAGTGTTGTCTCTAGAGTCATTGTGAACCCAGAGCAGACATCTTAGTCCATAGGTCTCCTGGTAAACCCTACTCAGTATCTTATCTTTCCTGTTAGAACCTCATCTTCCGGGAGACAAGGCTGCTCTCAGCCTCTTGACTGAATGGGTCATGAAGGAATCTGCATAATACTAGGCAAACGTTGATTCCCTATCACTAAATTTGTGCTGTTTTAAAGGAAGATTGAGGACTCACTAGGGGAGAAAGAAAATGACCTCTCTTTTATTGAGGTCCTGTATGCCAGGCGCTCTCCTGGACCTAATAAACATCTAGCTCTCTGCGAAATAGCATAATTATTCTCATGTACAAAGAAAGAAATGAAATTTAGCAAAGTCTGGATAACTTTTCTTGGATTATAGAGATAAAAACTTTGGTGGTGTTGGTGTTGGTATTGGTGATGATGATGATGATGATGGTGGTGGTGGTAGTGGTGGAAATGATGGTTGTGGTGGTGATGGTGGTGATCATGATGATGATAGCTGTTGCCTATTGAATATTTTCTGTGAGTGGGCATTGAGCTTTGTTTACATTCTCATTTAATCATCGCAAAACCCAATAGGAAAGTTCTATTATTATCCCCTGTTACAGATGGGAAAACTGAGATCTGAAAGGTTAAGTGACCCACCCAGGGCTCTCAATCAGTCAGTGTTGGAGCTGGGACTTGAACCCAGGTCTTTGAGAATTCCCTGGGTGGTGAAGGCCTTGGTGAGCATCAGTACCTCAGGCCACTTCTGCAGATGGTACCACACAGTTGCATAGCAGCCAGGTTTTTGGGAGAAGAAACCAGAATCCACTGCACCTATCTTCACTCCTTGCTCCTCAGTCGATGTGGGCAGCACTTCATGACAAGATTCTGTATCCGGTCCCGTGGCCACACGTGTCGCCTGCACTTGGCACAGCCTGCTGTCTCCATGGAACATCTGTGGCTCACTACTACTGTGAGTGATTCTATTTCCCACACATCTCTAGCTCGTTAGAAAGCAAGACTCCTATTTGTTGGTGGATGTTTGCAATCTGAAGCTGAAACACTGCAAAATGATGATTGAGCTGATTCACACTGGGGAAAGTCTGTGACACATAAACAACACACACACACACACACACACACACACACACACACCAGACACTTAATTAGTGAGGACTGAGCTGGCACCTGATCCAGTAGGTGCAGTCAGTTTGTCCATGAAGGGACCATCTGGCTCTGGGCGACAGCTGCTGAGTGGAGGTCTCATGCAATGCTGGTGGTTTTTCCGGCCAGGGTTCCTATCCCAACGTCCTTCGGGCACCAAAGTAAGAAGTGTCAATGTCCAAAGGAGACACTGTGTCACCAAAGCTAGCAAGGAAGCTGAAACAAACAGCATCCACCCCGGCAGCTGAGGGCTCTCTAAAGAGAGGAAAGAGCTTCCCCTCTCCCCGCTGACTGTTCCTTAGAACTTCCTCAATGTTCCTCCCAGATTTTCCACCTCTGGGTTTTGGCCAAATGCGATCTTTAAAAATACACATTTGGCAAGAATCTGCAAAAAAAACCCCTTCAGATTGTTATGTGATGGTGGGGAAAAGACACTTTTTTTTAACTCTAAAAAAAGCACCTTAGCATTTGTAGGCTTTTATAATTCTGAAACAGCTGAAATGCTAAAACTTTCAAGTTGGCAGGATTGAAAGTGAATCTGCAAAGCCGGCTCAATTTGACAAGAGTGGGAGCCTTGCATTTCAGAGGGTTTTGATGAGCCTGTGGGCCTGAGCCATCAGCACAATGGGTGGCCACCCACCTGTGGAGAACCCTTCACACCCGGGGTCTTTGACTCCTTTTCAGCTGCCTGCAGAGCTCAGAGGTCCCCTGGGCCCAGCCCCATGGCTCTTACAGCTGCTGGGAACACAGAGTGGTTGAGGACTCTGCCTGTGGAGCCAGACTGCCAGGGCTGACAGCTCTGATTCACTGCCTACGAACTGCAGCGTCTGGTTCCAGTTACATAATTCCTCTGTGCCTCAGTTTCCTCATTTGTAAAGGGAGAAGAATGACATCTGATGGTGGACCCGAGGGTTCTGAGAGAAGTCTTGAATGTGTCTTAGTACCAAGGACATGGGCAGCATTCAATAATGTTGGCTATTTTTATTAGGAGAGAAACCTAACTGCAGAGAACGATTTGGGGCAGTGACTAAGCACAGTGGGGAGTCTCATCCTAGGGAATTCCGAGACTTGGAAGCTAGCGAGGCAGGGGGGCGGTTAGAACACAAGTCATGATGGATGTAATGAGGGCCTACTGTGTGTCAGAAGTCCTACTGGGTTTCAAGATGAAGAGTTGTTGTGTTTGTTAAAGGTCAGCCATTCTGTTCCAGAAACAGGGATTCAAGTCACAGAACAGGACCCATTTTTAAATTGGACTAAGAAAAACACAGGGACAGAGTCAAACGTGTGTCTAAACATGCACCTGATAATGAGCTATTTCCCTCTGAGGGCGGTTCTTCGGCCACCTGAGAGCCAGCTCCCTGCAGCCCTGGGCCCAGGGAAGCCAGAGCAATGACTCATCAGCATGCTTGGCAGGAAGATCCGCCCCAGCAGACCCGAGTTGCCCATCTGGCCTCGCATACAAGCTCCCCGGCTTGTCCCTGTGCAAACTAATCTCTCCAGATTTGAGTTTCTTCACCTGTAATAGAGATAATATTTATAGTCATGGGGTTATTTTGAGAATCAAATGAAATAATATCTGTAAAGTGTTGATCGCAGCACAAGTCACTTAGTACGTGCTCATTAAAGAGTAGCTCAAAAAAAGTTTAGAATTCATAGACACTCCCATTGTGCCAGGACCAGGTAGGAATGCATCTCTTCCCAAGAGGGCAATGCTTCCCTTAGCAAAACATGGTGTCTCCAACCTGGCCTGGTGGCAGGATCTCCAAAGCTGTAGGGCAAGGGGTGTAGAGCACGGTGGGGTCCCAGATGGTGCTCTCATTCTGGCCCCCAACTGCCATGAGACACCAGTGCCATCATTTCACTTTTCTGCAATTTAGGTTCTTTGTAACTGCACAAAATAGGAGTAACTTCCTTATGGAACCCCTGCAGGATTGGTGTGGAGATTACGAGATGGTTGATGAAGTGTCTCACATGGTTTTGGCACACAATTCATTCTCCACAACTGTTGTTGTTAGCTGTCCCTCATGACACACTGCAGTCCATCCAGCTAGTCTGACGTGATCCAGGGTGACACTCGGAATACCTGGGAGCTGGGTCCACCCTTGCCAGCCAGCCTCCTGTCTACCACCCTTTTGGTGACCGCAGTATGATGGTGCTTGTGAAGACTGCCCTCCCCATCAAACATGC
>PVHY01000420.1:159390-238997 GCA_004024945.1 Uropsilus gracilis
GGGGGGGAGTGTCTGCTCTGGGGGACTGCTGCTTCTACCCCTCAGTGGCTGTGTGACCTGAGAAAAGTCACTTACTCCCTCTGTGCCTCGTAAGGGTGAGCAGTTATCACCGAGAGACTGAAGACAGCATGAGAGTGGAGGGGACTCAAGGGGTTGTGTCTTTCAAGGAGGCAGGATGAAGTCCCAGGATGAAAGAGAGAAAAGGAAATGAGGGGTGATTATTGACAAGATAAGGTAGGGCCAGACAGGTTCCTAGGCACAGGTGGAACGGATAATGGGGTGCGTGGAGGTGGAAGGCATTCAGGATGAGCATGGCAGCTAAGTTTAGCTCTGGAAAGGAAGGATTTGAATATGCATGAACTGTCCTCCCGCTGTGCTCAATAGCTGGGTTTTTCAATCGTTCTTCTTGAGGAGTCATGAATGGGAAACAAAGTCTGTAGGCATCGCCATGTGGAGTATGGGCTGAGTGCTTCTTGGGGTTCAAGTCCCTGGGTCCAGGCCAGGGGCCAGAGAGGGACTTCCCTTCCTCTTGTTAAATGGAGCTGGGTGGTTAGAAGCAGGGCATCAGCAGGAGTTGGCATGGATTCCCTTTGGACACAAGCTAGGCCTGCTCTTAGCTTGTGCTTTCAGACATGGAGAAACAGATCAGGGTCGGGGTTCATTTCCTCACCCCCTCCTGGGGACTCATGTGCCTTTCAGGGCCACCTCCCCTCCTCATCCCTATCTCCTCCTCTCTCTTGCATCCCCTCCCCCACCCTCCTTTCCCCTTCTTCCTTTCTACCCCTGTTCTCTGGTTCCTTCTTTATCTCTCTCCCACAAATCTATATTCAGTTTCTGTCTTCCAAAAAGAAAAAGTGAGTAGGAGGACAAATTGTTTAAAAGCAACGCAGCTATTTTAACAAAATGCTTTTTCCTTTGAGTCAGTCCTAAGAAATTTGGGTACAATCTAAGCCGGAATGAGCCAAACAATGATCCTGAAAAATGAAATGGATTAGGGAAAAGAGTCTAAACTCCCAGGACAGAATGGGAAGAATAGAGAAGTGGCGACTCCAGTGTGGTGGAGGAACCAAACAAAGGCATCTGATTAGGGGACCTGAACATCAGCAGGAAGACAGGGAAGCATTGATTCAACCATTCAGATGCAGAGCCCGTTGCAGGCCGCTTTGAGGGGGGGGGGGAGGTACTTGGATGTTACTGTGTGGACCTGGGCTTTCCGGCCTTGGTCTCACTGGGGGGGGGGGGACGGACGCAGGGCCTCCACCCAAGCCCAGAAGCCTTTGCCCCTTGAATTTCAAGAGCTGTCAGGGACATATGTGATGTTTCCTCTGTTAAAAGATCCAGAGTCTTAGTTCCTGCCTCCGCCCTTGGGGGGAGGATGGCTGTCCAGGTGGGAGGCCCAGCGTTGTTGTCAGTGCAAGGAGAGAACGAGGCTCACTGATCTTAGGCTGTCCCATCTCTGATGTCCAGCTGCAGGTCATCTTTGACTTGGCAGCCAGTCAAGATTGTGGGCTCAAGCACCGGAGTCTCGCCTCTCTACGTGGCACCTACACGGCATAGAACAAGTCGCCTGAACCACAGGTGTCACGGCTTTCTTACCTGCAAAATGGATCACAATAAGGTCACTTGAGCCACTTCTTTTCACCCCACTCTGGAAAATCTAACAATGCAGCTGAGACTAGAGCCTGCATGATTTACGAAAGTAAAAAGCATATTTCAGAAGGGAAGCTATTAGGAGGGAGGAGATTTGGGAGATACCTTCTACAAGTGACAGAAGTTGGGATTTCATGGCTCCTCTGCTCTGCTTCCATTTTAGTTTCAGCTTGAGGAAGCTGAGACCCAGAGAGGCAGGCCTCCGTGCCTGGCTTCAGCCTGCAGATGTCTTTGAGTGCCTGCTGCCCATGCCAAGGGAGGTCTCGGAAGGGGAAGCTGTCACTCACTCTAGACCCTGCATCTGGGATCCGTCCCACAAATGGTACAACTGAGGAGAAAGACTCTTGAATCAAGAGCTTTTCAGTCCTCTTCTTCATTCGTCTGATCGCCAGCCTCTTCCTCAGCTGCTGGAATGTGCTTTCCTAGCAAACGGCTCTTGTCTGATCTCCCTCTGAGAGCATTCACTGCATCTGAGAAGATGTGTTCTTCCCACAAACCTGGAGCTGTGCACCTGATCGTAGGTGTGGAAGCGGGAGGTGAATCTTGGCAGTAAAATTGCTTGCTAACTCTTAGCTCTGAGAGGACTTGGAAAGAAGGCACTGAAGTATCTCCTTCCAGGTGGCTAGGTCAACATCCCCTTGGCTTGGGAACTAAAGAGCCCCCAAATTAGCCAGTGTGAAGGGACAGAACACCATCGCTGTCAGCAGCAGGACTGCCAAAGCCTCAGGCTTCCTGGTCACTGCTCATTAATGCTGCCCACAGGCTGATGGAGAAGTCTGTCTGCTTGGATGGACAAAAGGGCCAGGTTCCAGGGCACTGGAGGAGATAATTGTCTTTATAGCCAGGGGACGCTTGGCAAGGAGGTCAAGTGACTTTACACACTCCACCAAAGTCTAGGCGGTGTGCAGGGAGGAAGCCATACGGTCCTTAACTCCTGGCAAAACAAGCAAACCAAAGATATTTTGAAAGCAGCGCACGATGGCAGAGGGAACAGTGAAGAGTCAGAGTCCTGGACTGTTCCCAGTTAGGAGCCTGGTGCCACTTCATCTGACAAAATTAAACTAATGGTTCTTGCCTGGCACGTTTCACAGGGCTATTAGAATTATTAAATGAAGCACTAGTGTTAAAAGATTGTGAGAGATGTAGTGCATTTCTTCACTCTCGCAGTCATTCTTGCCTTCCAAGGATAGCGACTGAGGGCTGGCGGGTGCCAGGCACTGGGGACAGTGTGGTACAGGTGGTGACTGCCCTCCTGTGCCTGTCAGGAAGGACAGGTGTGTCATGGAAAGGCTGAGGACTAGCATGACTTGTCGGAATGCCCTCCAGAGGTCATCTCCTCGACCTCCACCTGCCAGGTTAGCCGGGAAGTAATCTTTTTTTCTCTGAGTCTCTTCCTCACTCTTGATGTTGATCCATGGGTTTCAAAGAGTGGAGTTTGCTCCAGACTCACAGCCCAAACTGGAGCTCAAATAAGCTCCCTGGAGACTCCAGTGCCAGCCTCACATTGGGCTCCATACACCCACCCCCCCACCACGCCTACAGGGGCAGGAAAAGTCCATCTCAGTTTCAGTTTGCTCTCCCTGGCTTTGACGGCCACTGAATCTGTCTCCCAAGATCGGGCAATTTCTACCCAGACTGCTGGGATCTTTTAAGGTGTGAATAGTAAGAACAACTAACATCTATGGAGTGATTTAGTAATTTGTGGACCATATTGGATTCCAACTCTTGCAGTTCAAGGACATACAGTTACTCTAATCTGCAGAGCAACCCTAAGATGTGTTAGACTTATCCCCATTTTATAGGTAAGTAAACTGAGACTCGCAGAGGTAACCCTCCAAGGTCACACCTTTCAGTTACAGAGCCAGGACTTGAACCAGGGTCGTCATTCTAACAAGCTTCACCGACACCAGGAGGAGGTGAATTTTGCATGACAATGAGATGTGTCTGCAGACTCAAGTTCAAGTTTGTCCCTTCAATGGCAAGGTCAAGAACACTCCTGGGAATACTCCCTGTCATCACCAATGCTAGATCAGCTTTCTCAGGGTCCTCACCTGAAGTCCTGTCTCCTTTCATCCTTGGGGTGACTTCCATCTGGGGGGGGGGGTGAGAGTAGACCTGACACTGAGTCAATTTGTCCTCCTAGATGCAACGGTGTGGCTCCATCTCCTTTTGTAAGTTTGTCCTCTGAACTTGTAGCCCTTCCTGAGTTATGCATCAACTGTTTCTCTTGCAGAAAACAAAATTACACTTCTTCCTCACCAGACACCCAGCTGTGCACAAAAAATTAATCAATTACAGTTGAGATAAGAGCTGCAGAGGAGCAGCTCTGGGGGCTGTGGCAATAGGGCTGTTATCTCGGCAGACATTCTTGAACTATTCTCTGGAAGGGGAGGCTGGCTTGCTGGGAATGTGCGCTCATCTCGGTGGATGATTCGAGATCTCCGGGCTCCTTCCTAATGCTTCCCCCACCCTTTCTCTCTGATGTCCTTATAAGCGAAACGATTGAAGCCTTAACCCTCCTTATTCCTTGGTGTGCATGGCGGTGACTACCATGTCTGATTAACCAAATTAACTTTCCATGGATAAAACCAGGTTTGTCAGAACGCTGCTAAGGGGAGAAGGGCTGCTGGGTGTCTGAGTGATGATTCGATGCCCAAGTCCCCAAGCTGTGATGCCTTGGGCTAGCAAGGGCTCCACTATTCACTCGGGTCTGCTGGCCATTGAGGGTCTGCAAATGACCCTCACCAACAACTGTCCTTCGAGCAGAGACCCAAGCTGAGAGCATAGCCCCAGTGCTGGTTCTTGGTCCTCACTGCACAGAAAATGCCCTGGGGAGGGAGTGGAAGGGAGGCCACCTGGCCCTGCTCCAGACTTTTTAAATGGAGGCCTGGCTTGAGTCTGCCCAGAGCGGGCAGCACAGGACTGCTGGGCACTGGGGACATGGCACTGCCGTGCTGTCGGCCCCTCGACTTAGAAATGTGCATCAGGGAGGATGCTAGGCAGCCAAGCTGAGGGTGTGCCCACCCTCTCTCTCGCTCCCTGCCAGGCAGGTGCCAGAGCCAGAGAACATGGAAACCTCGGACTTGGCTGAGGGGGGCAGACCTCTGACACCCTACAGCTTCTGATACCCAGGCCTCCGACAGTCACCTCACAAAAGGAGCACAGGGTGACAGACGACCACAGACTGTGGGTAGAACAGCTCTGGAAAGTTCCAGAACCTCTGCACTTAAGAGAGCTATTTGACATGAGAAATAGGTCTGTGTCCCAGACATGATCAGCCACAAAACCACTGTGCCAGAAGGGACTCTTGGGCTCTTCTGGCGGCCGTGAGAAAGGGGTAAAGGGGACCATGGCCATTGCCACCTGCACAGCTTATTCTGTGATCACGGATGAAAAGGAAAAGACAAGTAGCCTTTCTTCACTTTTTAACCTATGGCCGTTTCTCCACCCCAAGGGAGAGTCATGTCCCTCCAAGAAGAAACAATTTGGGGTTTTTCTGTCACTCTGGCCCAGTGGGGTCCATGACCTGAGCCCGGTGGGCTGTGTTTTCTTTCCATTAAAAAAATACATGTTAGCTGGGCATGGTGGTGCATACCTGTAAGCAGCAGCCTAGGAAGCCACGTCCAGGACCAGGGATCACAGTTCGAGTCCTGCTGGGGGCACATAGTGAGACCTAGTTCCAAAAATATATAGCTGGGCATGGTGACACATGCCTGTAATCCCAGCTATCTGCGAAGCTGAGGCTGGGGATCACTTGAGTCTGTGGTACCCCAGGCAATGTGGGCCTGCGGTTCCATGGGCAAAAATAGTGAGACCTAGTCTCACAAAAATAAAATACATTTTACATGTAATTGCTTTGCTTTCCTCTTTCACTGTAGATACAATGCATCTGTCACTACAGAAAAAATAGAAAATGTACATTAGTTTTAACGTAACAGGTAATAATGATCCTTCTATATGCTCCAGGTGTGTATATTTGCATGTTCTACTCTATGTAGTTACCCCTTCTCTTTTAGCCCAAATGGAATTCTATCATCCATATTTGGGAACATGCTTTCTCGGGACCATCTTCTCTATATCAACAAAATTTTACTGTGTTGCTTCATGATTAGACAGTATTGGTTGTCTGGTGTGCTGTGATTTAATAGTTCATTACCTGTTATTCTTTGCTTCCAGTTAAAAACCAACAAACAAAGACACTCACGTTATTATAAATTCTTACATGCATCCATAATAATCTCCTTATGATGGGATTTCTTGAATTGAAATTACCAAATCCAAAGATGGTTCTATTTTAAATAAACCTTTTATTTAGAGTGGTTTTATATTTACAGAAAAGCTAAAAAGATAGTACAGAGTGTTCCGTACACCCCACATTTCTCTACACCCCACATTTCCCTGTGGTTGAGCTCTGACATCCATGTGATACATTTGTTCCAACTGACTCAATATTGATACATTATTATTAGCTCCGGGGTTCATCCTTGTGATTCCTTAGCTTTTACTTAATATCCTTTTCCTGTGCCAGGATCCCATCCAGAACACCCTAATATGTTTAGTCATCACCATTTTTTAACCTCTAGACGGTGGCAGTTTCTCAGATTCTCTGTGTGTTTGATGACCTTGATAGTCTGGAAGAGTACTGGCCCCAGAATCTGTAGACTAGCCCTTGGTTTGGTTTTGTCTGATGGGTTCCTCCTGGTTACATCAGCAAGTTACACTTCTGAGAGCAAGACCCCTGGGCAAGCCATGCTCATCTCTTCCCAACAGGAACCATGCATCAACCTGGCTGTCCCGGGATTGACCTTGCTCACCTGGCTGAGGTCATGCTTGTCAATTTCTCTAACACAGAATCACTATTTCTCCCTTTTCATCAACTCCCCTCTTTGGAACAAGTCACCACACACAGAGCCCACCTTTCAGGAGCAGAGACCTTTGCTTTGTCCCCTCCTCAGGGGCATAGAATCTGTGTCAATTATTTGGAATTCATCTGTACAGGAGATTTGTCTATTTGCCCCCACTTATCTATTTACTCCCTCGTTTATCACTGTTGTATGGGCTCCTAAGTATTTATTTTATACTGTGGGTTCTAATCCATCATGACATTATTTATTTTGCTGCTCAAATTGGTCCAGCTTTCACCGCTGGGAGCTCTGGAGTTGCTGCCCGCATCCCACTGACACATACACAGGTTCTGGTTCTTGAATTCTCGCGGACTTTCTGGCTTTCCTTTCCGGGCTCGTGTGGACAAGCTCCTGCCCTTGCCTGAAAGCCAATTCTCTGAGACTCGGCATTGTCTTCTGCTGGTGACCGGCTGCAGACCCCAAGCCCTGAGCACTGATCATGCTCACAGCTATGGGCGCAGGGAAGTGGTGCGCTGCAGGACCCTCTCTGATCTCCCTCCCCCACAGATAGAGCTCAGAAGCGTGATTGTGAACAGCAAACCCTCCACGCCCTCGGGGTGTCCACCTGTGACTCTAACTAACCGTGGATGCCAGGTCCCTACCAAGGAACCAGGCTTGTGATGGTTGTCTCTGCACCGAATGTGTGTGGACTTTTCCCCTAAACAACATAGCATCACAGCTATTTGCATACATTTGCATTTATCTCATACTGGGCATTATTCGTCATCTAGAGATGATTAAGAAGATGTGTGGTGGCCAGGCACGGTGGCTCATGCCTGTAAGCTTCAGCCTATGACGTGGCCGGGGCTAGGGATCGCGGTTCGAGTCCCGCCTGGGGCCCGTAGCGAGACCTAGTTCCAAAAAAATAGCTGGGCGTGGAGGGTTTGCTGTTCACAATCATGCTTCTGAGCTCTATCTGTGGGGGAGGGAGGGCAGAGAGGGTCCTGCAGGGCACCACTTCCCTGTGCCCATAGCTGTGAGCATGATCAGTGCTCAGGGCTTGGGGTCTGCAGCCGTTCACCAGCACATGGCTCATGCCTGTAGGCTTCAGCCTATGACGTGGCCGGGGCTAGGGATCGCGGTTCGAGTCTCGCCTGGGGCCCGTAGCGAGACCTAGTTCCAAAAAAATAGCTGGGCGTGGTAGCGTGTGCCTGTAATCCCAGCTACCTGGGAAACTGAGGCTGGGGATTGCTTGAGTCTGTGGTACCCCAGGCAACGTGAGCCTGTGCTTCCACAGGCAAAAATAGCAAGACCTAGTCTCAAAAAAAAAGAAGATGCGTGGAACTTATCTCCAAATACTAAAATACTACACCAATTTATATAAGGGACCTGAACATAGAACAAGAAGAACATAGAAGGATATCTGCTGGGGCTCGAGAGCCAACCTCCCATGAATACAAAGGATGACAACACTCACCTGGGTGTGCAGATACATCTATAATTATTTCTGGATATATCTATCTCTACCTATAGTAAATGAACGTGTGTCCTGCTGTTGCTAATCCCACTGTAGGAGCATATGTTTCACTCTGGCCTTCCCTCCCAATGAAGACAGCTGTATTTTAGAGATGTTGGTTGGCAGTCGCCATCATGTAGGCCCTCAACCTATTTGCTGCGCATCAGACTTTAATCAGTATAGCTGCACACACAGGAGAGAATGGCACACCATGTCTCTTGCTATTTGAGGGACTTACTGTCCTTTTGCTTGAAGAGATCAAAATCTGAAAGGAGTTGTGTGCAACACTCACCCACTTTGAGAACGAGAGATCACTGAGATCAGAGGACCTGGTGGAAAGCCTGGCTCTGTCTACCTTTAATGCTTGCTTTGCAGAGTCCTCTTTTGAGCCGTGACTAAGATCTTTTGATCTGAATGGCTTCTGAGCTGCTTTTAAGTCCCTGATAAAGAGTTCATCTTTTGTTCCCAATGTGTGGACCTGGGACCTCTCGGGGAAAACAGCAGGCTCTGGCATCCACAGACAAGTGTCCCGAGCCCTGGTGCCTGCAGAGCCAGGTGGGTGACATGCAGGGAAAGGGCAGGCATATGGGGGTGGCGGAGACTGCGGCAAACTAGAAATGACATGACCCATTACAGGAATGTGAGCCCATGGTTGCCAAGTCCTCTGGGTTTTTGGAAGAGGTCAGAAATCCAGATTTGGGGGCAAACTCATGCAGTTTTTAATGTTGGCTGTGCTTGTCAGGCTTTCCAAAATGCTGCAAGAATCAGCCAGTATGTCCTCCAGCAGGATTTGACCTTCAGAAGCCCAGTTGGAACCTCGCTTAGTGTTTGTTCTCTGTGATTATGAATTATATGGTGGTTTATTATAGAATCCATTATATTATATACATATATTATAACATGTTCTATTAAAACTCCATTATATTATAGCAAGTTTGGGTCATTTTTGTCCTGCAAAGACATTCACTTTCTTGCTTTCCTGGGTCAGTGAGTCTCCAGGCAAGTTGGAATGTGGATTCTCTGAAGGTGGGTTTTTAATGCTGGAACTATTTTAGATGCTGGGACTTAGCAAATCATCACAAACACTTGAGTCAGTCAACTTCTCTCAGGGATGTAGGGAGAAGTGTGCTGCCCCACTGCCCAGCATGGCTGCAAAGAATGAGCAAGCGAGGGGTACCCTTTGCCCCCCTATGGTCTTTATGGCTTCCTTTGCTTTGCTGACTCAATACTTTTCCAGGGATGATGAGAGTGGTTGGCTGCATCCCTGAGGCTGGACATGGGACTGAGGACTCAGGCTTCTGAATGAAAGTCTCCTTCCTCTGTTCACCCTGGCTGGCAGCCGTGTTCTCCCACCCAACAGGACACAGGTGGTTGGCAACAAACAAGCCAGGACATTAATGATCGTTTTCTTTAAGTTTAAGATAATAGTACATACTTCTGCTCCATACGTCCCAATTGCTGAACTTCCATTCTTCTCTCTTTGCTCCCTGTGGTTGGGGCAAAGAATTTGAAAGTCTGTTGCTCTGGTGAATGGTTCTTCATGGGATCATTGGGTAAATCTAGTGCAATGACATAGACAGGGATTCTAGGTGAAGATTTGGGTGCTGTGAATTTCCAGCTTCTCTCTCCTGCCACCCCAGCACCCAGACTGCCCAGGCCACATGGAGAGGATCATGCACTTGGCCTGCCCTTGGTCCCTCATCCCTTATCCTCAGACCCTGCACCTGTTTTCCCTCTCCAGCCCCGTTTTCCAAGCTGTCATCTGAGTAACCTTTTCAAAACATGCATAGGATTGTACGATCCTTTGCTTCTATTCTCCAGTGATATCTCAGGGTTGTTTCAAATTCAGCCTCCTTATCATCACCAGAAACTATGCAAGTCAAAGTGTGGTCCTTGGATGAGGTGTGTCCACATGGAAGCTTGCAGAGAGCAGCTGCCACAGAGCCCACTACTGAGCATCTCACTGCAACCAGCTCCTCTGGCAATTGGGGTGCACATGGAATTTAAGAAACATTGAGCTTACTGGCTCTGCAGCCCTGACTTCCCCCAAGTGGTACCCACCAGGGATTTTAAGGCTCACTCGGCTGGGCCCCATCCCACAGTTCCTGGCACTGATAGTTTTCGAACCTCCCCAGGAGGTTCCAGCCTGCCCCCTCTCCTCCGGTTGGTTCTCACACTACAGCAAACTCTTTGGTCCCTAACCTTGCATTCCTGCTGCCTGGAAAGCTCCTCCCATCATTTAGGGCTACTTCAAGATCAAGCTCTGAAGGTACCTCCATGCCCCCATGTCCCATTCCCTCACAGCCTCCCTTGCTATCTGCAGGGAATGCATCTCTGTGTTTATTTGCCCAAGAATGTCTGCTTCCCTCCACAAGGGTTTCCATTTCAGGAAGACAGGGGCCTTGTGGGTTTTATTTTCTGTTGGGACCTGGATTCATGGCCAATGATGCCTGTGGTTTGGGCCAGAACATGTTGGGGGAGTGAAGAGGAAAGACTTGAAAAATGAGATTTGATATTTCAAAAACTGACCGAAGTAGTTATTATGGAAGAAATTAGAATTTGCGACACTTCCTTAGATATATTTTAAGAAGAGTGGGCTTTTTTAAAATCCCACATGGAAAAGGGTACTGTCATTCTAGTATTTGGAACTTTAAAATTTTTTCACAACAAAAAAAGGAAAATGTCGCACATCCAGAGAACTGTGTCCCAAGCTGACAACCCTTTGAAAGCTCGTGACCTGAATGCACCTGCGTCACCCGCACCCCAATTGACAATCAGCACCTGAAAAGCTTCCCGCGAGCTCCTCTCTGTCACTGCCAGCCCGGTCTTCCAACCGCATAGATGGGGCTTTTTGGAAAATCTTAATCTGACATCATCAACCCTCTGTGACCGAGGGACTGCAGCAGTCGGTGCCTGGCGCATACGAGATGATGAATCCATGTTTGTGTACCAGTTAGCTGGTGGGGTGGGCACCGTGTAGGTGAGGAAGAGCCTTTTCATGGAATCAACGAGGGGGGGATTCTTAAGTGTCTGCACAGGGAGCCAGGGTCACTGCTCAACCAGGTGGGAATTATCACCACAGTGGGCTTCTCTTGGAGTCACTGTGTGGTCACCGGCTTTGGGTTTCTCTGCATCTGACCAGGGCTTCTATTTAGCCCCAAGGAAGCTCAGGATTCCTATTCTTCTGGGCTTGCTTTCTTTTTTTCCCCTTCTGGTGATGAAGCGGTGCTGCTGAGTGGAGTTGGAAGGTTGCACGGCTGTTCCTGAAGCAGGAAGCTATAAACCACCATTGCAGAGCAGCACAGGTGTGGGGCCAAGGTGGGGACAGCATTCTGCTGCTGACCCCAAAAGATAAAGACCACCTGGCAGCCAGGGACTTGTAACTAATCCTTCTGTTCGCTTTGCATCTCCCTCACCCCTACCTTTACCTATATGGCCAATACTCCATTTCCTCCAAAGTTAAGTATCTCCCACTGCATGAAGTCTTTCTGGATACTCCCCACTGCCCACCCTCTCACACAAATACCAGTTTGCGTTAAAGGTGGCACCCAACAGGACACAGACATAGTGCTGACAGCAACCTGTTCGAGCACTGCCAAGCCCTCTCTTAGGACTTTGCCTGCAGCTCCTTGTTCAGTCCTAGGAAGCCCTCCTGTTCTTGTTCTCATCTAACAGATGGGTTATTGGGCTCCGGACATGACTTACCTAAGGTCTTTCAGCTGGAAGGTGGCAGCATCAAGACTGACAACCCAGTCTGTTTGTCATGGTGGTTAGAGGCGAGGGTGCCTCCCTCCACCTGCATCCTCCCAGCTGCTGGGTGCACCTGCTAATACAGCCTGTTCACTGCTAAGCCCCATCCCTTGGAATTGCACTCACTGTAAGGGCACATTCCAGGCTTATGTTCCTTCCCAGATGTACCCTGCAGCCGGCAGCTGGGCATGGTGAGGGGTCCCAGGCCCAGCATCCTGGCCGCCATGCAGGACCTCTTCAAATGCCATCTTGGTGCCAGAATCCCATGAACCTGGTGAGTTCACATAACAAATGCACTGTATCTCAATTCTCCCTTGTTCTGCTTCCCTCACCCTGCACCCCTTCCCAGCCCTCAGCGTTCACCCCAGTAAACTGATGGGCAAATCTCTAGGCGTCTGGGATCTGGGAAACACAAACTGAGATACGAAAGTCACACACTAAGTCCTGGGCTAAACTACACTTGCAGGGCCACCTTCTTAGCTCCTCGCGAACAGCAAGGAACAGAGCTACTAGCTCTTCCATTTCCCTGCACTGCTCGGGAGACTGGTGATCCCCATGGACAGCAAACTGATTGCAGAGAATGTGCAGCCAGGCAGGGAGTCCCACCTGCGGTGTGGTGGGCAGGGGTCCTTGTCCCCAAGGGATTTTGTTGCACCCTTTGCATTCCATTCTCAAGATGCCTCTTGGTCTTAGGGGTTTCCCCTTAAGCCAGGCGTGGCCTTGAAAGCCACTGTCTTCCCACAGCCTGGGCCCACAGCAGAAACCTCTCCCCTTGCTGGCCCAGTGGCATAAGTCCTTGTGCTCACCTCTGTAGCTGCGGCTGGGGGCAGCATCAGGAGGCAATGGGTTAGCTGATGTATCTGCCACCCCCACTCCACCCTCAGCTGAGCCACCACTTGGTTGTAGTTGAAACTCCTGGTCTAGGGCTTTGGGCTTTGTGGACATTCAGGAAGCATGGCTTGTATGAACAGACAAGCCAGGGACCCAGGAAGGAAGCCAGGAAAGATGGGGTGACCATATTTAGTGGGGAGCCCCACCATGCCACACTATCCATGTGAGCAGTTTACACCCTCAGGGAAGGTGCAAAGGTGTGACTCCCCCAAAACAGACACCCAGCACTGAGGTGTGGCTGTCCTGATACTGGCTGCCTAACCAGGGCAGCAGGTACATATGTCCCATTGGTGAACTTGAGAATCTGCAGAGCCCAGGCCTTCGCTGCTCTGGCCTTGAGTTGTTCAGTTCCAGCACTATCTCTACAAGCTTTTCCTGCAGCTGAGCCCTGTCTTCCCACCTCTGTATTCCTATGTCTTCTTATCTAGGCCCGAGCCCATTCTAAGTACTTAATTGATTAATATTATCCGTGATAAGACCTCATCATTTCATACATTCACTTGGTGACACTGGCCCTACAACAGTTCTTGAATTTGCTCCTTTGACCTGCACAAGAATGATATGATTTGCTGGGTGAAATGGAAATTAAAGCACAGAGATTCCAAGCACTCTTCCTGAGGTCACACAGCTAATAAAACTGCGGTGTCAGTCTGAACAACAACAACAAAAGACCTAAGAAATAGATGTGGAAAGAGGGACATAAACAAATGACAGTGCCTAATATGTGCTAGATATACCCCATGATTTATATCCTTTTTTCTCAATACCAGTGCTATGAGATAGGGGGTTGGGGAGTCATCAGAGATGTTAAGTAATTTGCCTGAGGTCATCACAGCAAATGTCAAGCCAGATATGCAAACCCAGCTCTCAGGACACCTGTTTGAGTAGCACATTCTTCACAGAAAGCTGTGGGCTGTGAAATGTTCTCAGTCTGAAAAAACCACCAGAGCTTCTAGCTCAGGCTGTGACCTCCTGGTGGGACAGCATGTTATCCGTTTTGTTTTGGTTCCGCGCACACTTCCTAGCACAATGTCTGCCGAGTGAGCAGATGAATTATAGTTCACATAGTCATGCAGGGGTGCCTGGTGCCTGGTGGGACTTGGTAGAAATGGTGCAAGACCATACTGTGTAAATAATGATTTCTCCACTGAGCAAAGAGAATGATCTTCTTAAAGAGTAAATCAGATCATGTTCCACCCTGGGGAGGCACGGAAGGTCTTGGAGGAGGTGATGCTTGAATTGAAAACTGTTGAAACTGAATGAGCTAAAAAATGATGAAACCAGTCGTGTTTGAATATGGAGATGTATGGCATGCAGAGAAGATGGCATGTCCTAAGGCCCTGGGGTAGCAAAGAGCTGAATGTGTTTGCAAAGCCTCATTGTGTGACTGTAGCCAGAGCCTCATTCTGCCATCTTTAACTATGTTTCCTTGCACAAGTCACTTACCCTCTCTGTGCCTAAGTTTTCTCATTTGGCAATAACTTGGGTGATAATAATAATATGTATCTTATGATGCTACTATAAGATTAAATAAAAAACATGTTTATACCATCTAAGTGACTACTGGCTGTTACAGATAAAGATATGGTATGTATACCCGATGGGATGCTATTCAGCTATTTCCAAAGAATGTGAAATCTTGCCATTTGCAACAACATAGATGGACCTAGAGGGTATTACAATCAGTGAAATAAGCCAGACAGAGAAAGACAAATACCACCTGATTTCACTGATAGGCAGTATAGAGAGAAAACAAACAGATGAACTAAGTAAAACAAAATCTTTGGGACTATAAGATCAATAAGTGGTTGCCAAAGGGATGGGGAAAGAAAGGTAGATAAATGGGACAGTGGTGTGGTAGAGATAGAACTGAATTTTCAGCAGTGATCTTATGTTATGACCTTATGTCATGTACACATGTGTGTACACATTCTTGATACCTGATGTGTGTACATGTTCTTGATAAAAGACATATGTGTACATGTTCTTGATGTAAGATGTGTACACATTCTTGATACAAGACCTGTGTGTACACATTCTTGAGACAAGATGTGTGTACAAGTTTTTATACACAACGTGTGTGCATTCTTAATACAAGACATGTGTGTACAGGTTCTTTATGTAAGGTGTGTACCTGTTCTTGATATAGACATGTGTGTACATGTTCTTGATATAGGATGTATATGCACATTTTATATACAACATGTGTATTCTTGGTACGAGACGTGTGTACACGTTCTTGCTACATGGCACATATGTACACATTCTTGATACAGGCCTGGAACTTAAACAATGTTCTAATGCTTCCTTACCTCAGTTAAAGAAAAGAATGTCCCTAGTCCCAGGAAGCACTGGGTAAACTCCATGCGTGGTGTACATGACAATTTGTCTTTCTTCAGCAGTAATTAAGATTTTTACTAGTCTAACGACTTGACATCTATGAGCTCCTTTATTTCCCACAACAACCCTCTGAGCTGAATCTCCAATGTACAGACGAGATTGGGCGCGTCCAGGGTGGTATGGCCGTAGACTGAATCTCCAATGTACAGATGAGGAAAATGAAACTCAGAGAGGTAAACCAACCTGCCAAGGTCACCAGCCCGAAATGGCAGCATTGGGTCTGGGTTCAGGTCCTCTGGCTCCAACGTCAAGATTTAAATCCCTGGAATCAGAGGAGATTCACGTTTTTGTTTTGAAAACCTTTATCTCTTGTACCCATCAGATTCAGTCAAAAGGTGTTCCAAGTCAAAAGGTGTTCCAAAAGGTGTGGTGGCGCACACCTGTAGTCCAAGCGCTGGGAGGCAAGAGGCCTGGGATCTCTTGAGTTTGTGGGTTCAAGACTACCCCGGAACATAGCAAGACCTGGTCTCAAAAAAGCAGCCGGGCATCGTGGCGAGCGCTGCAACCCCAGATACCTGGGAGGCTGAGGCTAGGAATCGCTTTGAGTCCGCGGGATCGGGACTACCCCAGGCAGCATAGCGAGACCTAGTCACCAAAACAAACAGAAAAAAAGGAGAGGGGGAATGTTCGGACAGTGTTGGTCTGCGCCTGGAAGCCGGCCCTGTCCCAGAGATCTCAGAGGTCCCTTGGGCCTCAGGGTGCCTGACACAGGGGGGGGACCCCAGACCTGTTGCCTCAGGGCCGTGAGCGGCCTATACCTTCGGCCCAGGGCCCTGCTCTGTGAAGGGGGGCCAGCGCTGGCCTCTGGCGTGGACCTAGAGAACTGGCTCTCCCTCAGTCTTCACCAAAGCCCAGCTCTTTCCCCAGGTTTCATTAGCCCTCAAAATGCTTTGCCTGTGTGGGCGCCACAGCCCTCGGCCTATAGATATATATGTCCCTGCGCTCCCACCGTCTCCCCAGCAGCCAGGCGACAGCTTCATTCGGAAACCCTCAGCTTCTCCAAGGACTCCTGCCACCGCGCCGTCTCCCCCTCCTCTTCCCTCCCTCTTCTCCCTCCTCCCTCTCATCTCCTAGGTCTCCTTCCTCCTCCTCTTCCTCCTCCTCCCTGTCTTCTCCCTCCTCCCTCTCATCTCCTAGGTCTCCTTCCTCCTCCTCTTCTTCCTCCTCCTCCTCCCTGTCTTCTCCCTCCTCCCTCTCATCTCCTAGGTCTCCATCCTCCTCCTCCTCCTCCCTCAGTTCTCCCTCCTCTTCCTCCCTCCCTTCCATCCTTCTGTCTTCCTTCTCCAAGCCCTACCCACTTTCCTCATTCCCATGCCACCTCGGAGTCCCCCACAATCAGGAAATCCAGGTGGGCAGCAGGGCGTGGGAAACACAGGCTGACGGAGATTAAGACGGGGGGAGCCCCACCCTGACGCTGCAAGGCTCTGCGTAGTGGCTTGGACGCTGCGGAAGAATGCTCTGGACGCTCGCTCGAGCGCTGTTTTCATCCTCTGCCTGGGCTCTCCAGGGGCGCGCCTGGAACCCCAACAAGGCCTTGCTCCCCCCAAGGTTCAGAGACCGCTGAGCAGGGAGTCCCCACCCCGCACCGGCCCCGGGCTTCCTTCTCGCAGCATCTCCACCCTCTCCTCAACGCCTCGCAGGATTATTTTGGGAGCTCTATTAATTCAACAAGTATTCATTGAGCGCTTACCCAGGGCCAGGCCACAAGTCACGCTGTCGACCGAGTCTGCGAAGCACGTCGTTGTGTCTCTGGCCAAGACTGGCCCAGCTCCGTGTCTCACCCAGACCCCCCGGGGAGAAGGGTCTCCATGGCCAAGGAAGGGAGGTGTGACTCCTCCAGGCCGCGCCCCAGCCGGCAGCTCGCACCCACCACCTCCCTGCTTCCGCTGGCGTCACCAGCCTCGCCACCCACTGATGATGTCTATGGCGTGTGTACTCTGTCCCAGCGTGCGCGCCCTGTGTGCCCCAGGCCTTGTCCTAGTCCACGGCGCCCTGGGCCGGCGTGTCATCATCTCTGCTTCACAGAGGAGAAAAAGGCCAAGGGGTGTCCCTGAGGCGCCCGAGGCCGCACAGCCTGCTGGGAGCCAGATTAGCATAATCGCTATGTCTTCCCCACTTGGAGGACCTCAAGAGCCCTGGGACCTCACCCTCCTGCAGGGCGTAGAGCAGACAGCCGTCCTCCCCAGGGCCTGGCGAGAGCCTTCCCCCTCCATCTGGGCTCTCCCAGCCCCTGAAACAGACCCCACAGCTGCTCTGCCAGTACCTGGCTGAGGGCCGGACTCAGCTGCTTCTTCCAGCTCCAGTCCATGCGCCCAGCACAAGCCACTCCTCTGAAGCCTGGGCTCTCCCTGCCTGCTGGGGAGAGGATTCCCACCTCGAATCTGCTCTTCGTCTCCGCAGACACCAAGGCCCTGCAGAAAGACCCTGGCTGCTTCTCTGTACCCCTGCAGAGCCAACATGTGGCTGGTAGCCACTCAGCTCCCCAGGGCGCAGCTGGTTGATCCATCTGTGACTTTACCTTCCCAGACTGCCTCTCAGTGGACACCTCAACACTCTACCCCTAGAAGCCCCAATCTCTAACCTGCTCTGGGCTATCTGCCCTATCTTCCTTGCTCCTAGGGGCAGGTGGCAGTTTGCCCAGTTGGAGCAGCATCCTCCTAGCCTCTGGTAGAGTGACCTTGTGGGGACTGGAAACAGACACCCCAGGTTCAAAGCCCAGCTCGGCTCTGTGGCTGGCTCACCCTTAGTTCACTCCCTTCTCTGAGCTGTAATGTTATCACCAGTGAAACACAGACCAAAATGCCCAAGGGGTTAGTTAACAGCAGAAAGACCGAAGAGGGTACCTGGCACACAGGCTTCACCACAGCTGCCCAGACTGGAACGAGGGGATAGATGATGGGACTGTGTGAATGAAGGGGCCCCCCGAGTACCCCACCAGCCTGCATAGTCCAGCGCCACGCTCAGGCCTCTGTTTATATTGTCTCATTTACTCAGCCCAAAGCTTAGAGATGATGAGATGTTTGAACAAGGTGGCACAGGCAAGAGGGGGAAGGGGCAGGATTGAACTTGGGGATTTCCTAGTTCCTGAGCCTGAGGCTTTAACCACTGAGTTGCCCTGCCAGGCTGGCCCTCTCCAAGGCTGTTGGATTGCACCAATGCATCTTCGAGGAATCAGATGATGGAGGGTGCGGTAGATAGAGCTGGGGGGACAGCTGCACCCCCCATCCTCCTCCAGGGATCACAGGCAGGGATCACAGAAGAGCCCCTGTCCAATGGGGGTGGATGAGCTCGGGCCCAGGCAGTGCTGCTGTGGTGCTCAGAGGCACCAAGCTTGAGTGAGCCAGTTCCATGCTTCTGCTCAGGCCGGGGGGTAGCTGTGCAAAGCAAGTCTGGAGAGAACACAGCCTGGCTTTGGCATCTGGAATGTTTGCAGGTTTGGAAGCTTGGAGAGACTGCACCACCTCCTCAGCTAGGGCGGGCGCATCTGTCTTTGTAGATGGCAGCAGTGGCTGTCAGAAGGGGGACTTCCCTCAGGAGGACTATGAGTGGGGTGGAAATGGGTAGGGCATGGAGAATAGAAAGACCCCGAGCCAACAGCATAGCATCTCCCGGGAGCTGGTGGGATATGCACAAGCTTGGGCCCTGGCCCAGACCAGCTGAATCAGAATCTCTAGGGAAGCTGTGTTTTCAAGGGAGTCTGCAGCCCCTGAAGTTTGAGAAGCCTTGTCCTCGAGACTCCAGCCTCTGGGCTCTTGCATGCATCAGTCACCGCAACAGGAGGCTCTGCTCTTGTTCCTGGCCTGACCTGCTCAAGCGTTGCATCTGGCCTCTGCTAGGAAGGTTCTTCAGGAGGCTTCTCTCGCCTCCCTCCTGCTGGGTGTTGGCTCCATTTATTTCCTTCACAGCACCTCCTCCTTGCAAGCATGAGCTTGTTCCTCCGCGCTCCCCATATCTGCTAAGGTGTGATTTTGTTCATCTTGTGTTTGTCCAGCTCTGTACAGCCAGGCCTGGGGCCTGGAGACAAGAGGCTTTCATAGACTCTTGTGTTGACAACTGAATGGACAAACACCAGCTTCCGTCTGAGACCCAGCCCCTAAGTCCACACCCTCGACCACAACTTCTACGTTCCCATACCCTGCTGATGGGACACTGGCTCCTTCATGGCAAGATCTATGGTCACCCAGGACCTAGGTCAGAAGGAAATTTCCTGTTCCAGGTGGGGCAACACCTGCTACAAGTGTGGACTTTGGGCAAATTCTGATCATCTCATCACATGAACAGCAGCTGCTCAAGCTACCCCTTGAAGCATGAGAATCATGGTAATGTCACCCACCTGACAGAAGGGGGTTACTCCACCCCCTTTCTTCTATAAGAGAAGGCTCCCTCCCCATGCCTCAGTGTGCACTGCCCAGGACTGGCACCTGGCATCGGGACATGGCAGCAAATAACATCCCACCCCATGGTGAGAAAGCTATTTGGTTTTCAATTCACAGTATCTAGCTGGAATGGAATCACATCATTTTGTTTTCATTGTATTTATTTTTGCAGCGGCCGTCTGTTTATGGCCAGCGGGCTAGCTTTCCACCAACATTCGGGTTTCAAATCTCCTTTGAAAATAAACTCAGGTTGGAAAGAAGTGAGTTCATTTAAAGGAAAGTAGAAAGCAAATTCTAAAACACGCGCAATGGCTCTGAGAGAAAGGCGTGTAGCAGGGATGAGGTGTTGGGGCCCTGCCTGCATCTTGTGCCCAGAGGCACTTCAGGAACTGGGGTGTCGAGGACACAAGAGGGGCAACACTGGACATTTGCATCGATGATCTGACCCCTTTGGAGCAGTGCCCTGCTCTCAGGCATGTTAATGACTCTTCTGCCAAACCTTGAACTAGTCAGTGAGGTGGGTAAAAACCAAGATGGTGTCTGACTCAGCTCAGGTTAATTTTGCAACCCAGCAAGAACAGGATAACCTCACAGTTCTGCTCCCAAGTAAACCCCAAGGAATTTTTTATTTTCAGAAATTTTTTGCTTCCAGAATTTTGGAAAAGGGGTTTTGACCTCAGAAATGACACTCAGACTGGTCCTAGCTGAGAGTTAATGCCATGTGGCAGGTCTCACCTATTTGCTTTCATTTCATCCTCATGATGATCCTAGGAGATAAGTCCTAGGATCATACCCATTTTCCAGATGAGGAAACTGAGCAGTTGATTCACTTGCCAAGGTCACACAACCAGCACAGTGGTAGAACCTGAATTGGAGCCAGACAGACTGGTGGAAGAGAACAGAATGGTCTGGAAGTTAGGCATGGCCTCCTCCCTGCTCACACCTGGGCTGCTGACCTCACTCTCCCACTTGGATGGAAGCTCTCACATTGGCAGCATTCCTTCATTCCTTAGCTAGGTGAGAAGGAGGAGACACTGTCTGCAGATGCCCCAGAGAAAGAACTCAACCAGCACCAGCAAATAGTGCTGTGATCCCATTAGCAGCTCAGAGGAAGCCTGATCACCCTTGGGTGAACACCAGGAACTGCCAGAAAGAGCGATAAGAGGCCTGGCTCCATCTCGACAGTCCCTCACCATCAGCAGTAATCCTGATTACCTCTTCTTTCTCTTCAACTGCCTTGTTCCTATTGAACACAGAGCCCCTGCCAGACTGTGGCCAGCTAAACATTTTCTTAAATATTACCTTTGTTTTTAGATTTTTTAGTTAGAAAAATGGGCCCTGAAAAGCAAAATTCACTCATTGTCCATTTTGAAAATGAGAGCATAAGAGGCAACAGTTATCCTCCCATTCTGCCATTCAAATTCTACCCCTCCCCAAACCACAGGGGCAACCACAAAGTTGAGAGGAACCTTCTTGGTTGATTGAAACAGAGCTACATCCAGACCTCCCTTTAGGACTTTTCTATAACTGAGTCACATCTACCTGCTTCACTGTCAATCCACAAAGTAGCCAATACACAGTTGCTCAGGAAGTGCATTGTTCCACCCATGAGACCACCATTCATGTGCACCGCCTTCTTTTTTATATTATATTAATATTAACAATGCAGTACAGAACATATTATGTAACATTTTGATGAATTTTTATTTAGGCTTTTAATTATTTCTTTTAATTTATATATATTGCATCATTGTAGACCCTGCAGTTTTCCCACTTCCTTAACACACATTAACCATCTTAATATTTTGTGCCCTCCGCCTCCCCCATTTTCTTTCTCCTTCCCCTCTCTCGCTCTATGATTTGGTTCTGTTGTTTCTAATTTTTCTTATTCATTTGTTTGTTTTTTTCCTGTATCCTTCATATAAGTGAGATCATCCCATACTTCTCTTTTTCTTTCTGGCTTATTTCTGCTAATATGAGTCACTCTAGCTCCATCCATTTTGCAAATGACATATGTTTGTCCTCTTTGATTGATGTGTAATATTCCATCACATACACTGCCTTCTAATCCACACACACAGATGTTTTTGTCTTGGAGAAATGAGCTGCAGCTTTAAAATCTGTACCTATTGTGGACTTCCTTCCATAGAGTCAGAGTAATAGCCGCCAAGTAGTTCATAGATCAATGGGGTCTCACGAGCCCAAGCTTTCTCCAAGTGAGAGACTTGTAATATGTCCCCAACCCTTTCGGCTCTTACCCTGTCCCACTGAACTCACTGCAGTTCTCTGAGGATGTTATAATCATTCCTGGTGATAGGAAGATCCAAGTTAGGCACAGGCTGGGTATGTGGTTTGGTTGAGCATTCTCACACCTAGAGAAGACCCCAAGGAGGAGTTAAGCCAAAAAGCACAGTCCTAAGAGAAGGAAGAGGAATCAGGGCAAGTGAGTACAGACATTGGAAGCCTCTGGAATAAAAGGAGGGTTTCAGGCAGTAAATAGATGCCAACACAAGAAGCTTAGAGAAGAATCCAGACTTGGAGGAAATAATACTTGTCCCTTCATTTGCTTATTTACTTATTTAACCACCTACTGGATGCCAGGTGCTGTAAAGACAGTAGTGAACAAGATGGAGATGCACTCTTGGAATTTATAGCAGCATCGAACAAACAGACATATAATTAAACCTGTGCTTAATTATTTACAATATGTCTCCCCAAAGAAAAGCATGGGGTGTTGCAAGAGCAAATAATTATATGGCATTCGCCTGAGGACATGTTGATGGTAAGATCTTAAGGACAAGTAGAAATTAATCAAATGGAGAATGACTAAAGAATGATAGAGGCAGAGAGTACATGCAAAGGTCCTGAGGCAGCTAAGAAACACCAAGCCTATGGCAAAAAAGCATGGAGGAGCTTCTCAAAAAGACTTGTGGAAACTCTGATTCCCTCAGTCTTGGGGTGGAAGGGACTCTGTATCTGGCCCTTAAGTAGAGACAGAACTAAGAAACCCCTGAGGTCTGGCTACTCCAAGTGTGGTACATGAACCAGCAACCTCAGCACCACTGTTTGCTGGTTAGCATTCCCTTCCCAGAGCAGATGAGATCTTGGACTCCTCCTACAGATTCAGAATCTGCATTTCCAGGTACATGGTAAGGTTGGAGAACAGCTGATCTAGAGTATAAATGAGTGGGGAGGAGAGTGAGACAAGGTGAACTGAGGGGTGAGATGTCACAGAGTTTGGTTCCGAATGCAACATGTTACACCCACACTTGAGAACACACACCCTCACCAGCACATGCATATGTAGTCACATCTACACATAGATCCCATGAACCCCTTTCTATTCTCTGCTTTTCCAAAGTGCATCTACCTCTGATAACCCCAGCTGATCCCCTCCTCCCTCTTTGCATCCCTATTACACATGTGTCCTTAGACACATCCCACCCAGAGGCACACCCTGCCACACCTCCACTCAACTGCAACTCAGAAAGACTCTGGCAGAGAGTGGGAAGAGAGAAAGGAGAATCTGGAGAAAGACCCCGCTCCCACTTCTTCCTCCTGCCCCAGGCCCTGAGTCTCAGCTCAAATTCAGAAGAGAAACCGTGACATCCGCACAGGTTATGGGGAGGTAACCTGGCTTGTTACCTTGCAGAACTGAATCCTAGTGTGATGTTTGCTCAAAACGCCAGAACTATTCCTGGATGTCAGGTGCAGTTAATGGTTGCTATGACAACCGCCCATGCTTAATGAATAGAAGAGAGTAAAAGAGGCTGGATAAATGTCAGGGCCTGGGATGGATTTGCTTGGGAGCAAATCTGTTAGTGCTGGGCAGAGCTGACCAGTGAAGGTTGAAATGAGCAGTCCAGGGTGGCTGGCACCAAATCCAAGAGACTCTCTCTCCCTTTTACTCAGCAAAGACAAAATATCAAAGAGTGTGACTTTCTGTGTAGACACAGGGTTTAGCCATAGGGTCCAGTGTTCTGTGCTTGATTCTGCAGCATGTTTTCAGAATCTGTAGCAGATAGAAATGAGCCCCAGTCTCTCAAGAGTTAAGATATGCCAATTTTTTAAAAAAGATAAAACTATTCTGAACTTTTTTAATGAGGAAAACCCCACATTTGGGTTAAAAAATAAACTTTTAGAAGTTTATTTTTGTCAACAAAATGAGAAGCAGGTAACAGCCTGGGAGAAAATATCTGCAAAAGATACATCTACTAAAGGATTGCTATCCAAATATACAAAGAGCTCTTAAAACTCAGAAATAAGAAAACAAACAGATTAAAAATGGGCCAAAGATGCTTCATGAAAGAAGACACACAGGTGGCAAATAAGGGTACAAAAAGATGCTCCACATCTGAAGTTATCAGGGAACTGCAAAGTAAAACAAGGTAAGCACCTATTGGAATGACCCAAATCCAGAAATCTGGCAATACCAAGTGCTGACAAGAATGTGGAACAACAGGAGCACTCGCTGGTGGGAATGCAAAAATGGTGTAGCCACTCTGGAAGATGGCTTGGCAATGACTTAAAAAATATACTCAACATACAACCTATCAGTTGTTTAGCCCTTAGTATGTAGCCTATGGGGTTGAAAACCTTTTTGCACACAACAACCTGAACACACATATTTAAAGCCCCTTTGTCCAAAACCTGGAAGCAGTCACACTGTCCTTCAGTAAGGACATCAGACAATGAAATATTATTCAGTGATGAAAAGAAATGGGTGGACGTGGAATACTTACTGTTGGGTGAAAGAAGCCAGTCTTAGAAGGTGACATACTCTATGAGCCCAACTAGATGAAGTCCTGGGAAAGTTACCCAGTACTAAAGCCCTGAAGACAGTAAAAAGGTACCCATAGTTTCAGGGGTGAGGATAGAGGGAGCGATGAACAAGCAGAGAGCAGAGGATTTGGAGGACAGTGAAACTGCTCTGTGTGACTATATAGCTGGGCTCACATCATTATCCATTTGTCCAAATACCACCGAGGGTGATCCCTAATGTAAGCTGTGAACTTTGGGTGATAATGATGCAACAATGCAGAGTCATCAGTTGTAACACACGTACCACTCTTGGAGGGAGGCATGGATAAAGGGGAAGGCTGTGCACATGTTGGGACAGGGGGTATTTGTGTCATTTCTCAATTTTGCTATGAACCTAAAACAGTTCTTTAAAAAAAAGTCTATTAAAAATAATAACAACTCTTGAACCCCCCACACACACACATACACACCACACACACAGTATTGTAAGTGTGCCATCAGCTTATTGCTGTCAGAAAACAAACGAAGGACTCTGTAATGAGCAATAAGCTCAAAGCCAAGTGGTGACAGTCTCAACTCTGTCATGTGTCGTGTGCAGAGCCCCATTTGGGAATGACACCCAAGTCCCCTGGCATCTGCGAATGTGAGGGCCAAACTCACAGCCAGGGGCAGGGATTCAGGGCCACGTGAGGCTCACTTGTTGGGGAGATCACTCACCAGGATGGCCTTAACTGCATGTCTTGTGAGAACACATACTCTCCACAAACCCTCCAAGCCACTAAAACCAGCCTGCCTGGCTGCCAGCGGGCCATGGCCACCAAAGAATGCGGAGACTGAGCCCCGTTTGCCTGTAAGGGTGTGTGTGTGTGCCATCTCTTGACAGCAAGGCTCTGACTGATGGAGTCTATGAACCCAGCTCTTTAGAGCCTCTAACTTGGTGCCTTGTGTGGGGCCCAGGATTGCCTTGGTGGTTTATACACAGGTGGCCTATTTGCCCAGTCCCTCTGGAGGAGAGACAACCCCAGATAACAGCAGCAGGGATGAAGAATCCTCTCCCCAGAGCGGTCGTACCCCACTGCTCCCCTCTGGCCTACAGAAGGATTTCTTGACTCCTGTTAATACCTGTCAAGGCAGATCAGGAAGAATTGCATCTGTCCATCTGTCTGTCTGCCTGCCTGCCTGTCTATCGTCTAGCTATTGTTTTAGTCCTGGGGTAACATTGGTTCACCACACTGATATGATTTAGGGGGACAGGTTTACAGCTCTTCAGATGTACGTCACCACCACATCACCCCACTGTGAAAGCACACACACCTCTAACCCTCCTCACTTTGTTTCCACCTCTAGTAGCCTCAAATCTGCAGTAAGATTTCAATGGTGAGATTTGGTTTAGCTCATTCCTTTGCTTTGCTTCTCTAGATTCCACCTACAAGTGGCCACCCAATCTCAGTTGCTCCCTTCCTCCGACCCCCCAAGTCACTCTGTCTCCAGGGTTTATACTTTCCATGGCAAGGCAGGTATCACAGTCTTTCCTTCTTACCGCTGTTTATTTCACTTGTTCCTTCCTTCACTGGACGTCTCTCTCCAGTAGACTAAATGGGCTTGAGACCCTGAATCTAATAGGATGAGTTAACTAGTACACCCCCAAGCAGCCAAGGCAGTGCTTACTACAAATCAGGTATCCTCAGTGCGATCTGAAAGCATAGATTTGGGTGCGCACCCACAACACAGCTCAGTTACACACGAGAGGAGGCTCATTTCTCCTTCCCTCATTCCTGCGCTTCACTTATTAGAAGCCAGAAACCATGACGGCGCCACATGAGCCTTCATCTTGCTCAGAGACCCGGGTTAGTTCAAGCTCCTCATTATCTGTGAATTCATTACCCAAATCCGTGCACACACGAGGCTGCATGGACAAGCAGGCAAACTCCATCTCAATATAAAAATGTGCATTAATGGCTTCGCCCCTAATAAAACCCACCTCGACTCCAACACACCCACTCCATCCCACGCCCCCTCCCACTTCATATTCTGCCATGCACTGCCTTTGTCGAGCGGCCTGGCTCTGATTGGTAGTCCTCATCAACCTGTGACAGCACAAAGCACCAGAGAGGCAGATCGATGGCAAAGTGAGATTGCATATCTCGCAGCAGAGGCAGGGCTTCACCAAACAGGCTGAGGGGAGCGGAAAGCTGGGAGGAATGTGTCAAATCAGCCTAGCAGAGCGAGCCAGTTAACAGCGCAAGAAGAGAAAATCGACAAGAAGGCTGATGTGGTAGGCACATGCGAAGATTTGAATATCAAAGGATGAAGGAAGACCTTGAGAAAACGGATGATGAGCTCAAACAGTTCTGCAAAAATAACCCTCTTTGCCATCAAAGTCAAACTTTAGGATACAGCCTGGAAAGTGAAGGATTCACATTGGGCCATCTGTGATTTTATCAGAAATATTCTGCCTTTCTCCCTTCCCTCACTTCTCCCCCCCCCCAAAAAAAAGTAATCAACACAGCTTACTTTTTTTGCTCACCCTAGTGCATCGTTAGAAAAGAGAAGGCGAAATTAGCATGTTCTCAGAAATGGTCGTTTCATTTGCAAGATGGAGCTGGAAGCACGTGTTTGGAATTCGTTGTTCACTAGGATTCGATGGTCCCAGTTTTCCAGCAGGTGCAATTGAGGACCGTGCTTCTCTGCTGTAGCTGGGAGGTTAGAGTCGTTCGGGAAGCTTAAGAAATGCCTAGATTAGGTCAGTAAGAATCTCTGGGGGTAGACTTCAAGCATCTCCATTTTCCAACTCACCCCCCCTCGCCAGTAAGTATAATGTACAGTCAACTTCAGAACCGCTTCTTAGAAGTACCCTCATGCTCAGATGATGACATGATATAGAGTCCCATCCTACGTATCTCATATATACTATTATATATATATATGTATATATCATAATATCATCCTCACCCTCAGGTAATAAAGAGCAGCTATAATGCCAGGAACCTACACATACTGTCAGATACTTACTCTTGTTTTCTTTATTTATTTCATAATTTTTTACTTAAATGATGTTGTCTTTATGTATGATTTCAAGGTGCAGGTTCACTCCTCTTCAGATGCTGCCACACCATAGCCTCCATCAGAGCCCCTACGAGCCTCCATACCTCCATACTGATCTACTAGGTTCCCTCCACCCCTATCTTTCTTCCCTTCCCCCTCCTCCCCCCCACCCCCGCTACTCCCCTTGTGGTAGCCTTAGCTCTGCAGTCATATGTCTAGGGCTTGTTTTAGTTTAGTTTTGTCTATTCCTTTTTTGTTTCTTTAAATTCTATATATCAGTGAAATGATCTGTATTTGTGTTTCTCTTTCCAACTTATCTCGCTTAGCATCATCCCCTCCAGGTCCATCCATGCTGTCACAAATGGCAATATGTCATCTCTTTTTATAGTTGGTGGTTGTGTGTCTACCCCACATCCTAATTCATCCACCTGCCGTTGGGCACTTAAATGTTCCAATCTCGGCTGTTGTGATGAGTGCTGCAATGACATAGGCGTGCATGTTATTAGGAGCAGAATTGCTGGACCATTGCTTTAGCTTTCTTCATCCTGGAACTTGGTTGCACCAGTTAGACTTGTGGCTGTGAGGGTTGCCAACCTCCGGGCACTGGGTTCACTATGCTTCTAGACTGGACTAACTTCTGGTATGCTGCTAGGTTGAGTGGGTTGCTAGAACTATCCACTCTCACCCTGAGGTCATGTTCACTGGGCAGAAACTACTGGAAGTAACGTCCCAATATTGGGTGAGACTACAGTCACCAAGTTCTGCTCCCAACCATTTCTGTGTCTGCTTCCCGCCCACAGGAGGTGCTAGGGGAGGGTTCCTCTTGGAAGGCCATCAAGAGCTCTGTGGAAGTTCCTTCTCTCCACCAGAGAAGGGGCATCCAGGAACAATTGCCCCCCCCCAAGTCAGAACCTTCCCCCTCCTTGGAACACACTTGAAAAAGCTGGGACTCGGAGGGCACCCACATCCCCAGGCCTCTCAGCTCTGGGCCCAGAATTTCCTGACTTGAGTCCAAAAACACTAAATGTAGAGCTGTCTTTGAATGACCCAGAAAAACTCTGGCTGGCCCTTGCCCAAACTTAGCATAGCAGGTGGTCGAGGCTCATTCCCACTGCAGCATGATGGCTCCCCAAGCTCCCCGCTTGATTAGTCTCATGTGGGGCACAGGCATGCAGACAGCTACTTCACAGACCTGCAGCGACGCGTATGTGTTCACAAGATGGCGGGGAAAGGAGATCATGACCTTCTGTTCTCCCCTGGCTTTCTCTCAGCCCTGTGACAAGATGGTTGGGCGATCACGTTAACAACTGCCCCTTGCTAACTACCTTCTAGGTACACAGCACTGTGCTCAAGGGTGTTCCCAAGATCCCAGACGTGGCTTAGACAGACCTTGGTTCATGCCTCAGTTTTCCCATCCACAAATTACTTATTGAAAGAACAGACACTTGCAAAATTTGCCCTGTGCTAAGAATCACACCAAGGCACTTAACAAATATGACCTCTTCTGATCTTTACAAAAAGCTCTTGAGGTGAGTGCTGTCCTCATTCTCAGTTTACAAATGAGGAAACTGAGGCATATACAAGTAGCTGGCAGCTAATATGTAGCAGAGCCAGGATCACTGCCAAGCATACTGGCTCCAGAATTCAAATTCCTCAGCTCACCCTACAACCAGTAAAAGAACTTGCTTCTCAGAGGCATGGGCCATACCCAGAGACTCTTAGCCCAGTGTGCAGCACAGAGCACTCCTAAGCAAGCAATAGGAAATAAAATTCTCTCTTTAAAAACTCTGAGAACTCTGCAGTGTATTGATATCCTACACAGAAGTAGGTCAAGACCCCCAAAGAAATAACTCAACCAAGATCACCCAGTGGGTAGGGCAGGACAAGGATTTGAACATGAACCTGAAGGTTCCAAAATTTGTACTCCAACCATTCTCCCCCTCCAGAGGTCAAATACGCACTGCTGAAGCAGTAGCTTCCCTTCTCCCCAGAACACAAGAATCAACTGGCTTGTGACAACCCATAGTCAGGTAGTCTCACTCCACCTTCATGACATCATGGCCGTGTCCCCGGATCTGAAGGGGCCACACTGCTGAAATCTGAAAGGAATTCACATGGAGACTCACAGCCAAGGCATCTGGGGCATTGCTCTTCCCAGAGATACCCAACAAGCATCCCAGATTCCAGATTCCCTCCAACCACTGCTGCCTGCCCTGCCTGTCTGGAAATCAGTTCACACCAAGTAGGTAGGGCCCTCAGCTGGCACAATCTAAGGGAGAGACAGAATTGAGCTCAGTCCTTGGGCAACTTCATTCTTTCACATCCCAGAACCCCAATGCCACCAGAATGCAGTGGCTGCAGCTGCCAAACCTCTGTAACAGTCTCCTTTCTCCTCACTGTCCTCCCTGTGTTCCTCAAACTAGGGTCATGCCCACCTCAGAGCCTTTTCATGAACAGGAGCTGCTGCCCACAAAGTCCTTTCCTGAATTCTTTGTTGCATTGGTTCGATCTCCATATCCAGGTCTGAGTCAAATGTCCCCACAGATCACCTTGTCTAAGATGCTCACCTCTTGCCCCCACTCCCCCCACAAAGTCACCATCACGGGATCCTGAAGCAGTTTCTTCAAAGTGTGGTTATTTTGCTCACTGATTCACTAGTCTCTATACTGTCTCCAAGAGATATGTCACAATGAGAGTATAAGTTCTGAGGACCAGAACTATCTGTCTTGGCCACCATTCAAGTCTTAGGAGCTTAAACAGTTCTGGGACACCATGGTGCTTGATATATTTGGGGGAAGGATGAGGGGAAGAGAGGGGAGGGAGATGAAGAGAGGGAGGGAGGGAGAGAAGGATGGAGGACAGTGGCTGAATCTACCAATCACAGCCAGTTGTCATACCTGTCCTATCCCAGGTCACCAGCACTTCATCACCTCTCACCTGTGATCAGTGGATCTGTCCCCCAGACCAACCACCACAGAACCTCTAACTGCCCTGAACTGCCCTAAGCTCCTGAAGGACTTTTCTCTCATCCCCTCTATCTCATCGTCACATGTGGTTTTCCACTCTGCCTGGAGCACACACCACCTTTACTCTGATTAACTTCTAATTAACCTTCAGATCTCAGCTTAGACATGATTTCATTCACCACAGTTAACAAAAATTACTCTACTGAAATATCAGGTGAGAGAATTTTGGGTGATGAGGGAAGGGTTTTTCCTTGGAATTGTATGTTCTCCTGTAGCTGCTGTTTGAATTCTTTAATTGTATAGATAGATTCTTTTAATTTAACAGGGATTATCTGAATAGGGGATAATGCACTGCTTCTTATTTTCATTATAATATTTCGCTGCATTAAAAAATTCTAATAAATGTTATTTTTAAATGTCAGCAGCACAATGACTTAACTATAACAACTTTGTTTTTATGGTTAATGTGTCAGATGAGAACACCTTACCATGCTCTTTCATTCATTCTAATGAGTTTTTTCCTTAGTAAATTGCCTTCAGCTTCCCCAGTAGACTATTCCAGCACCTAAGGGGAAAATGATAATTTCCCCCCATTTTTCCCTATTGTTTTATTTCTTAATTCTGTTTTATTTCCTCCTGCACTAGAACTTATAGGCTCATGGCACCTAACATAGACACCAGTGGGCATCCTTAGCTCATTCTTAATTTTACTGGTACTGTGCCCAGGACAAGAAAGTTGTCCCAGGTGGACTTAAGGCAAGAGCACCTTGGTTCGTGTGTACAGTTTTGTCTCCCGAGAGGAGGCTGTCATCACCACAAAGCTAGTCACTCAGTGCTTCTTCCTCAACTCCTTGGTTCCATCTTCAACTCCAGGGCTTCGGGTCTGTGTGATCTCACCCTCAAGCTCTCACACCTGGCTAGCCTTGGTGGGTTCCCACCATCTACCACTTGCAGCCACTGGATCTGCCCCTACACCCCAGCCCCCAGCCCACCGGTCTGTGTTCTGCTTCTCTCTGCCCCAGTGCCTAGCTTCAGCTTGCAGAACAAGTGCGTGTCCCTGCAGTCTGACTTTGTCCTTGCAAGGTGTAAGTGGGCCCCATTCTCTCCTGGTCCTGCCCTCTGCAGTCCACCGACAAGTCCAGTTTTATTTTTCTTAGATTTACTGATGTGGGGAAATACTCATGAGAAAATGTGAGAACAGCATGATCCTGGTTTTGTAAAACTGCTTGTGTGTGAAAGCACAGAGGGGAAAAAAGCCTGGAAGGAAAGAGACAGAAATGCTAAATAGCAGTTATTTTGGGGAGCCAGCAATATGCTACTTACATGAATGGCCAAGTTCACTTTTTGATGAGTGTTTGACTTGGGTGCCAGCAACTTCATTTTCAGTGTGGAGTCTTCATCGGGGAAATTCTTGATTCCCTTTCATGGATTGCCTTTAGGACTCTTACCTTGGCACCAATGTTCTGAAATTCCTATCAAGCCAATGGTGGTAATAACTATTTATTGAGTTCTTAATATGGGCCAGCACTGTGCTAAGTGCATTAGCCATTGCTTGACTAAGAGAGTTTCGTGTAAAGGTTTAAGACCAGCGATTGGAGCTGTAACTACTCTCACTGCCTCAATTAATTCTGGTGACAATTCCAAGAAGTTACTATGATTATCTTCATTGTGTAAGAGAAGGAAATGAGAGCTCGCACCCAAAGGGTCACTTGGATCCAGTTGCTAGGAATTGTTGTCACATGGAATTATAGAACCAGCTCCTTATTTTTCAAAGGAAGTTTCATGTGACTTTTATGTGAGATATCCTTTCAAATTGTAACAACATATTTAATTTTTTATTATAATTTTAATTGATTGTATATATATTACATCATTGTCTACCCTGAGGTTTTCCCACCACCTTAACACCCATGAGTCATCTTAACCTCTTGTACCCACCCCTCTCCTGATTTTCCCTCCTCCCCTTCTCTTACTCTATGCTTCACTTCTGTTGCAAATCAAACCACAATGAGCTCTCTCACACCAGTATGAATGGCCCACATTAAAAAAAAAATGGGCAAACAAAAATGTTGGCATGGATGTGGAGAGAAAAGAACACTTTTACATTGTTGGTGGGAATGCAAACTAGTCCAGCCACTATGGGAAGCTGTGTGGTGGACCCTCAAACTACGTATTTAATTTTTTTAAAGCACAACAAAATGCATACCAAAATACTTTCAGATAGAAAACAAGCATGCAGACAAAGCCTCCTGCCCCAGCTTTGCCCTCGATACCCCCCATCACATATGTTAGCCTCACCAGCCTGGGTGAAGACCCCCAGTGCCAGAGAGTGCTTCCCATGCTTGTCCTCAGAGAGATGGTGCTGCCTCCCAGGACAGAAATCTTTAAACCAGGGATCAGCAGGATTTTTCTTAGCCAGATGGTAAACGTTCTTGGCTTTGCCCTCTCTGTCGCAGCTTCTCAACTCTGTCATTCTCTCTTGAAGCCCATAGCCAAATGGGCAAGGCTGTGTTTCAATAAAATTTTATTTACAGACACTGAAATTTTAATTTCGCAGCATTTATTTGCATGTCATGAAACAATCTTCTCTTGTTTTTGCCTCCAAACATCTAAATATGCAAAAACTATTTCGAGTTGGTGAGGCGATGCAAAGACGAGGAGTGGGCTGCTGAAGACCACTCAGGATGGGCGATTGGTGCTCCAGGACCGCCCTGTGCCAGCCGGCTCTAACACCTAGTTTCAAGCTGCCTCAAACCCCTTGGGTACCACCCATTCACTGGCAGATGCAGCAGGCATGGCGCGCCTCTCTCCCGCATGGTTCTGGCTTGACTGTTTTCTTAGTGTTTGGATTTCATCTTCGGTGGAAACTTGTCTTCCTTTGAAATCTTCCTGTGGGTGAAATAGCTCGCTACTGGTGGTTCTGTCCCTGATGGGGGGAACGGGAAAAGCATGGTTGATGGGAAAGCTGATCCATTGCTACCACGGATGGGTGGGGAGGGCAATCCGGGTGGGCGGGGTGACGGATGGGCGGGGCGATGGATGGGCGGGGCAACGGGTGGGCGGGGCACCAAGCAGGACTACTATATTGCCACCTGCAAAGGACTTCGCTTACAATTCTAGACGTTGTTGAGAACACAATTCCCAATAGTTGGGCTTTAGCTCCAACTGTGGGATCAGGGCGACTTCCCCTGGAGTGTGTCTCTCACAGCTGTGTCTTAGAAACTCAGTTCACTAAGTCTTATGGGAAATAGGATTGTAATACCAGGTACCTCAGCTGATGGAGAGCAGAGAATAAAACACACAGCGCACCTGGGCGTGGGGGAATTAGGGGGTTGCTGAGTATGTGTTGCTATTTTGTGTGGCCAACTGGAAGGGGGATGAGGTGAAAAGCAGGTATATGTGCATGAAACTTGTACATCTAGGCCAGAAAAATGAAGGCCTTTTTTCAGTATCAGGGGAGAAGTTATGAGCTGGTCTTCTTAGAATCTCCTTGAGGTTTCAAGTCTTGTCTCCAAGAACCCTCCTTGAGTCCGGAGTCCATTCTCTGCCTGGTGAGCAGAGACTCGGAACCAAGGGGTGTTTTCATATTCCACACGCTGGTTGCTCAAATCCTCTGGTGGGGAGCCTGCTTAGAGTCGGGGGTAAATATATTGCATTCACCATAAGATAATAATGGACATAAAATAACAATGGCCTCCACACATGGTATAATGGTTGGACTTTAAAAACTGGATTTAAAGGTAGCTCCCCCTACTCACCAACTGTGACCCCACATTGCCAGGTGTGGCATACCCGCTTTACCAGGTGCTAGTGTGAATAACCCCGACCTCCTATGCTGGCGGACAAGGGTAAAGGAGAGAGGGAATGTTGGGCTTCAGTTCCATGCCTAACCACTGGAAGCCCACTGGAAGTGTTGACTATTAGAATGATTTGCCTAGAGTTTTGCAAAAATAATCTGCTCTTCATGCATCACCTTATTAATTTTTTACAGTAAGCACTCTGAAATAGAAGATGTACTCTGTGTGACTCTAAACCTTGCCCACTATCCACTCTGTCACCCTGGCCCTCACCTCCACCCTGTCTTCCCAGCAGGGGTGCGAGCAGTAATGTATTATTTCATGCTGTGTTGCGGTGAGAAATCTGCAACCGTTTGCATTATAAGAAGTGGCAGAGCCATTCACTGTTCCAGAGACTGGTTAATTGGCTAGTTAACAAACACCCACCATGACTGTCAACCACCCCCAATGAGTTAAGTTAAGCTGGTGTTGAAGAAGGAAAAGGAAGCAAAATGCATCCTATCAGTATATCCAGGATATACTGGAAACATTCTGTGCCTCCTGAAGTGGGGAGCCCACAGCAGAGCCCAGAAAACTAAGTGAGAGGCAGGAATGTGAGGAGTGAGCACTGGGAGAATGCACTGTTTCCAAATCTATACCTGGAACCCACACCTGGGATTCAGCAGATCTCAATGAGGACAGGGTTCTAGTCCTTATTCCAGAGCTCCAGAAAAATCCTTTTGTCCAGTTTCCTCATTCATCAATGCCACTCTCTTTCCCCTCACCAAAATGGGTTTGGAGGATGGGGGGCAGGAAGAGAAAAATATAAGACAAGACAGTTCTCATAATGAATGTTTTTGCTTCCTTGATTCCTAGCTCTTTGGTCTTCCGAGTAAGTGCCAACCAACATCATGAAAAATGTTGCTAGGAAGCAGAAAATTTCAGTCTTCTGCTTTATTCTCTTTTCCCTGGACTGGTCTCCATTTTGTGCCCTAAGAAGGATGCTGATGGGCTGACCAGTGCACATGCAGCAGCAGCCAAAGGAGGATCTGCACCATGGGGGTGAGACCCAGGGCTCTGCCTCCTCCCCTAGCTCAGGACCACGTTTGTTCCCACAGGGGCTTTCCGAGGCGTGTGCAAGAAAATAGACCACTTCCCTGAAGATGCTGACTATGAACAGGACACCGCGGAGTACCTCCTGAGTAAGTTCCCAGCTCACACATCTCCCCGGGGATAGGAGAGAGAGTTCCTGAGACTCACCACCACCAGTACCGCTTCTGAGCTTGAAGCCCTTCAACACCCAACCCTAGAAATGGCTAATCAACAAAGGTGCTTTGAGGGATTTTTGCTTCTAGAAAGTGACATCCAGGTGATTCTGATAGCGAAGTCTTTCATTTCAATGACTGGCCATGGAATTTTTTTTTTAAAAGGAAAAATAGGTGAGTCAAAACTGGAAGGTTCTAGCTGAGACTGGGGATTGCTTGAGTCTGTGGTACCCCAGGCAATGAGAGCCTGAGGTTCCACGGGGCAAAAATAGCAAGAACTGATCTCAAAACAAAACAACAACAACAAAAAACCGGAAGGTTCTTTTCAGTCTGTGTCTGCTTAGGAGGAAATCTACAGCATTTTCATGAACTTGAATACAAGTTTTCACCTTTCCCCCAGGGTTGAAGTGCTAATGGGAAAAGCGCTAATGGGTGCAGTGCTAATGTAAAGTGCTAATGGGCAAGGTCCTTAGGGGCAAGGTCTGGGAGAAAAAAAGGGAACCAAGTTCACCACTTGTCCAAACTGAGGCAGACCTGGTGTCTCCCAAGGTCATTCGTATGCTAGGATATGGGATTGTCACAAAAGCAGCAGCTGCACTGTGTGACATTAAGATCTGTCTGCTGTCCACCACCTCACTGAGCCCTCAGTGGGGTCTGGCTAACCTGGCCTTTGCTCTCTGACTCCCAAAGCTGGGCTGGATCTGGGGCCAGTTATATGTTATCTGCCCATCTCTTAATGGATTAAAAGTGAATATTATAATAATATCTTCCGGACATGGTCATGAAGAATAAATACACTAATAAATACACTAATGTGTGTTACCCTAAACTGGACCCCACACGTAGCCATGAAGCCATGCTGGATACTTCTGTTGTGTGAGATCAGCCATAACAAATTCCAGACTTGGTCCTGCCCTTGGTCCAGGTACACAGAGAATTGGGGATGCAATGCAATTTAAATTAATTTCTTAATTAATTTAAGGTGCATCCAGTTCATTCAAAAGGAACATTCTAATGCTTTGACTAATTTACCATTAAGCAATCTTAAAGGTGAGGTTTGGGTGCGTATGTGTGTTTCTAACTGCTCTTGTAGATTAGAACTTTGAGAGACTATCCTGTTCAGGTTGTTTGTAACTCATTCATAGCTCCAGATAAGTGTTTTTAAAATTAAAGTCATTGTTAACTCTACTTACACCTTATCATCTTGCAGATAAATGTGCTTATAATATATGTGCTTTTGGTGTAGACATGAGTCTTTAGTCACAAGGTGATTAAATCACACAAGTGGTGTGAGGGTTAAAGGAAGAGTCATTTTTAAGTTGACTTTTCCATTAGCTTTTTGATAAACACATTTCTTTCTTTGAGATCTTTGTCCATCTGTTGGATTTATTCAAATGCCCACTAGGATTTATACCAGCAGCTCACAGAGACTAGGTGTGAGTAATAAAAACACACTAAAAGATGTAGTTTCACCAAAGTATAGGGGAGAGAGACATAGTACTTGCACCCCCTCAAAAGAAATAGTTTCAAAGCTGGACGTGGTGGCACATGCCTATAATCCAAGCACTGGGGAGCAAGAGGACAGGGTTCACTTGAGTTTACAGGTTTGAGACTACATAGAGAGACCTGATCTCAAAAAAGCAGGTGGGCCCAGTGGCGGGTACCTGTAATCCCAGCTACCTGGGACTGAGGCTGGGGATTGCTTGAGTCTGTGGGATCCAGACTACCCCAAGCAACATAGTGAGACCTAGTTTCAAAAAAAAAAAAAAGAAAGAAAGAAAAGAAATGGCTTCAGGATCATCCCCTGTGGATTTTACCAGGATGTCCAAGGTTTCGCTGGTTTTCTTTCCTGCTTTCATGAAACATTTTATTGTCTGTCCTGTTATAAACAAACAGAACTGTGACTTCTAGTTCACAGTTCACAAAGCAGATTCTAAATTCTTCAAAGAGGTCAATTATTCTCCCAATAAAATATTTTCTCTCTTCTGGGAAGGTGGGGAGGCAAGGTTTGTGCCCTACCCCCATGGAAGCAGGTGAAGGGGGATCCTAAGGGGAACCTGAATCTCCTGGGAGTTTTGGGATCCCTGGGCCACCTGCAGGATCTCAGGCTTGTCCATGGTCCCTGAGACCAGTTCCCATGATGGCCACAGTCTGTTGATCAAGAGTCCAGCTGTTGCCTCTCTTGCGCGTCCTACTAGCGTGGGCTACAGCTTAAATTTATAGCCTAAGATGAAGAGTCCATAGGCTCTGTTGCTACAACTTCCCACAATATAGCATTGGACTTGGCGAAGCCCTGTTCAAACACCAGTGATGGAACTACACCCTGGAACACACTTTGCTTCCCTCCCCACCCAGAGACCCCAATAGTTTGAAGCTTCCCTATATCCACTGAACTGAGCCAGAGGGAAAAAACACAGCAAACATAGGGCTGTAACTCTGAACATTGAATTTCAAAGGACAGTGAGTTTGAACTTCCTGCGGCCAAAACACCCCAGAGACTCCTCAGCAGGCACATTGCTCTTCTGAAGGTACCCCATGTCTTTTGAGGTGCCACTGTCTGTAGGGTCAGCAGCTGAGAGCCCAACAGGGCAGTCACTCTTGATTCAGTGCTCTTCTGTCACCATCTTGCAGTTCTCAATCACTTCAGAACAGGAGTCTGGCATTCATTTTGCATAAGGCATTGTGATTTATATAGCTCACCCCACCTGTCACTCTGTCACTGCTACTAGAATGCAAGCCCCAGGAAGACAAAAGCCCTCATTCTTTCACACACTAATGGGCACAGAAACTATTCAGTTGATAATTCTAACCTGGACACACCCTCTAGCTGGTTGAGTCAATGCTGGGGTCCCCCGCCCCCACCTAGGAACCCTCCCACAGACACTCAGCCCCTCACCCTGGTCTAGCACCTGAGGAGTTAACTCAGTGGTGTTCGGGATGGTGCTCCAGTCCCTCAACCAGTGTCCACTGGAAGGGCAGTGCGGGTGCCCTGGTGGTTCAATGAGAAACCCCAGGATCTAGCGCTGAGCCTGGAATTTTGCAGGCAGCCAATACATATTTTTGAAGGACAAAATTAGTCAATTCCTTTGTTCATCTGTGACTGGATGTGTACTAAGCGGCATAGCCAGACTCAGTACTCTGCAAACGTAGGTGTGTGTGAGGGAAGATTATGCATTTTAGTGAACAGCATGTGACTTAATCGGAGTTCCTGGCTACAGGGCTAGCTCCAAAATGCGCAGGGCCCATAGCACAATGAAAATCCTGGCCTCCTGATTCAAAACATGGGCCACAAGGCATTTTCCATTCTCCTGCGAACTGTCATAGTATTTTCCACTGCTTATTTAAGGCCACATTCCCTTGAGGACAGGGTGCGGCCAGGTTGGGTTGGGTGCATTCCCTGGAACGTGCCTGGGGATGTGTACCCAAGCCTGCCTCTTCCAATGTCAATGCCAGGGCCCCTTGCCCAGGAACAAGAACAGGGTAGTGGGCAGCTGAGGACTGCCCAGAGAGGAGGGGATGGACATGAGGAGATGGTGGGTGGTGGGACCCCAGATGGCACCAAGTCCCCAGTGACTACAGAGTGTTGTCCCTGGTCCTGTACCCTAGCCCTGGCCTCACACCAGTTAGATTCAGACTCTGTCCTGCTGATGTGCTGTTTCCCCCCTCAGGTACTCCCATATCCATGGTGGGTGGGTCCAGGGTCTGGCTGGGGTGCAGACTGAACCCCCTCTCCTCTCTGCAGGGGCTGTGAGGGCCTCCAGCGTCTTCCCCATCCTCAGCGTCACCCTGCTCTTCTTCGGCGGCCTCTGTGTAGCAGCCAGTGAGTTCCACCGCAGCAGACACAACGTCATCCTCAGCGCCGGCATCTTCTTTGTCTCTGCAGGTGAGTCTGGGCCCAGCCCAGAGATCTTCAAAGACAGTAGATACAAACACCAAAACACAAAGCAATGCTACACAGGGTTCCTTCTGGGAAAAGCAAGAAAATATCCAACCTGTTGTCTCAATGTAAGGACTCACTTTCATTGGAACCAAAGATTCTGACTATTGCTTAGGTTGGAAAGAAGGGAAGGTGAGAAAGACTTGGGGGACTAACTCAGCTCAGAAAGAGAGAGACTGATTCATAAGAGCATTATGGGAGCAGATAGGGAGCTGGACCTTGCGTGGTATGTGGGGAGCATACCCCTGAGAGTGGCTTCACTCTCTGTCCACTTGGGCATGTTCAGACACTCTGACCTTGGAGGTACGTGCTTCTGGTTGAGTGCTGTTCACAGTTATTTAAGCTCTTGAAATCTTCACATTGTTCTAAGGATCTCTGGGCATGAAGTAAACCCAGCAGTCTTAAATGACTTCATCACCAATGGAGCCTGAGCAGAAGGGGCCAAGGATGAAAGACAATCTTGGGGAAGGAGTCCTGTTCTCTGCCTCTGTCTCCCCACTTTATCTCCTCTGCTCTCTCCTCATCTCCTTCTTTCCCCTGAGTCTCCATGCTCCCTTCATCACTTTCCTAGTTCTTCCCACCCCAGTGCTGAGTCAGTGCATCTGGATGGCATGTCTTCAGAAAGCAAAGAGCAAAGCGGGAATGGGGAGGGGAGCCTGGTTCTCCAACAGCAACTCTGCAGCTTTGCACTATGATGGCAGGATACAGATGAATGGTGAGAATTAGGATTTATCTTCCTTGATTTGAACTCAAGCTTCCTCTGTGGGAACTCAGGAATGTTACCAACTCCATGTAGTTTGGTTTCTTCCCCTATAAAATGAGATGTTACAATCATAGCTGCTTCATTGGCTTGTTGGAAGAAGACTGAACATAAAGAGCACAATAGCATTTTTTAGTATTGGAAAAGTAGCAACCTTATCACAAAGGTTAGCATCTGTGTCCTGGCACCCCACTAAGCTTGCTTGTTCCCTTTCATGATTTCCCCTCCCAAAAGTGGGGAAGTTGGATGATGACACCCAGCTCTGTGTCTGTCAACCAACCTAAGCACCAGATCCAAGGGAAGCCGCCATCTTGCCAGGGGGTATGGTCAGTCCAATGGTAGGGTGGTCTCAGTCCTAGTCCTGGCAGTGGTCCTGACCATGCTTGGAGGGGACAGATGCCACCAACCGACAAACCCAAGGATTTGTTTTGCTTTGAGGCATATTCTAGTCCCGGTGGTCTATCCAGACTTGCTGGGCTCTGAGTGACCCAGAGGAGTATGTGTGCTGACTTAAGCTTTTTTTAAACAGGAGATCATTATTTTCTCCCCCAAGGGGATTGTCTGGGAAGAATAACAACTCTTCTTCACAGCAATATCTTCTCAGGAGGGGTATACTGAGAGATGGCTGGTACTTTAGACACCTATGGGAACTGGGAAACATGAAGAAAAGCCAAGAGCTCAGGGTCAAATCCTGGACCAGCTCCCACTGGTCTCTCAGACAAATGCTACTCCATTTTTCCACTTATAAACTGAGAGTTTTGAAGAATTCAGCAATCTCTAAGCCTCTTGGCTCAGCTAGTCTAAGGCTCTGTGGTTTTAGACAAATAATCAACACTAAGCAATGTCCTTACTGAACATCTCCAGGCACAGTGCATCCTGCCCAGGAATGTGGTGTGTGGTGCAAACCTTAGATCCGCTGCTTCTCAGCTGTGTAACCTCAGACATGTCTCTTAACCTGCCAGTGCCTCAGTTTCCTCATCTGGAAATGGAGAAGAGCAATAAATGAGTTCACAGAAGTCAAGGTCATAAAAGCAACCCAGCACCCACTAACTGCTTGATAGTTGTTATTACCTGATTTTACATTGTACCTACTATTGAATGTTCATGCAGCTCATTTCATTCACTCATTCAGCAAATATATACTGCCTTTTTGTTATGAGCTGGGCTCTGGGCTAAGAGACATAACCATAACTATGAACAAAATTAGCCTGGTCCCTTCACTCAGAGAGTTGACAGTCTGATACCTGACAGTCTGAGTTGACCATGGTTGCCCACTTACATCTTCCTCTCCCTAAGTTTTGTTGTTGAAATCTAAATCCACCCAAGGGCAACGGACAGTACTGAGTTCAAATCCCACGTCCATCATTTTCTAGCTGTGCCAGCTTAGGAAATTGCTCATGTTCTCTGTAAAAGAGGGATCATTTAAAAAAAAAAAAAAGCAGACTCATTGCAAAGATGAATCAAGTGGATGCACAGAGACTTTGCACCGAGTCCAGCACATAGTGCCCTGTAAAAAAAACAAAACTCACTCGGCTTCCTGCTTCCCATAAATTGCTCTGACATTTGTGCCCCTCTTTGAACTTCTTGTCTTTTCCCAGCAAGCTTTGTTTTCAGGGCTTCCCAAACTTGACCACAAAATCTCCCTGCAGGCAGAGCGGAGGGGAAGCATGGCCCAAGGGAAATGGGACTTGACTGGAGGCCACCTTCAGCGAACTGAAATGTCTTTGAAGTCTGTCTTCCCTTTACATTTAAAAATTCATGTGAATTCTGTACTCTCCTCCTTCTTATATCCACATTCATTTTCATATAAAAGACTATGTCTTCCCTGCTAATCTTCAAGTTAAACTGATGTTCTGGGAAGAGGAATCATTTTTCAGCCATCGGTTTCCTGCAGCCTGACACAGGCTGGCTGTGCCAAGCACCATATTAAGAACAGCTCAGTGATTAGAACTTACTACCTACCTGCTGAATGCCTGTGCCAGGAGATGCCCAGAGGAGAAGACATGGTTCAGACCTTGGCCCTTCCTCTAGGGGCCAGGCCTGTGTGAAGGATGGCCAGAGATCATATTCAGATCAGAAGTGTAGCACAGGTACAGAGTTCAGTGGCCCCAGCTATGCCAAACCTTAAAACTTCTGTTGCTGGACTATGGGGAGAACTTGAGAATCCCCAGAAAATGTATGGAGCATTCAAGGAACGGAGCAGGGACTCAGGATACCATTATAAATGGTTATTTACCAACTGATGCTGGAAACTATAGTAAAGACAGACTGCAGTTATTCCCCACCCTAATAGTAGCCTAATTTGGCGGCAAGGAGATACCAACCTATGTACTAAGCTCCATGAGTCATTGTTGGCATCAAAGTCTGGATGAGGTCTTTGACACAAAAAGACATCCAACCTTTAGAGCAATGGTGTGGGGAGGTGCCCGGAGATGAATACAGCGCCATAAATTGGATTCTATGTTTCCTTCTTAGCTCTCCTGAGAGCCTCAGTTCCCCTCCACCTAGCCGGGCAGCTATTTCCAGTGTCATTCCATTGCCATAGGGGCAGGAAAATAAGTCTGCAAGTCTTGCCTATTGGGGACAGTAGCCTCAGCCTACCCAGTTCCTGATATTCTCAAACACCAGCTGTTCTAAATAATTATCTTACCTGTGCAGCTAAAAAGACTTAATAAGTGAATGTCCCTTTCCCCATAGGTTTATTTTTCCCCAAACTGCAGCTCCAAACTCATACATATTTGCTGTGTTGCTACATTTGAACTCTAGATAAGCACTTCCAACTAGGTCTCTCCAATCTCCCCTTTTCTCAAAGCCAGTCTCTCCACTGCCTCTTGTTTTAAATCAGGAGCTCACCCCATCATCCAAGCTAGAACCCTCTTTAGAATTCTCCATGCTGTCTCTCACATGCCATAGTCAGGAGCCTCTTGTCTCCTAGTTTTCAAGATCCAACCACACTCTCACCTGCTCTTTGCTCCCGAACCATTGCCTGTGTGCCTCTGGTTGAGCCCTTACTGCATCTTGCTGTAACTGCATTTACATGGCAGTCTCGCCTACTGAAGGACTGTATCTTGTTTGTTTGATCATCCTTATGACTTAGTGTTGATGATTACATGTTGATGGAATGGAACACTTTAAGGGGAGATACATGTACTGAATTCTACTGCATTTGCTGTGGGAGGAGGATGTTTTCTTCAACTGAGCACACATCTCTTGGGAGTGAGTATTTTCCAAGAGACAGACCTTGCAAAGCAGAGCTCCTCAGTTGAGTTGCCTGACCATGCATCCACTCCCCTGTCTCCCTTCTGCATTGCATTTTCTATGAACATTGGATGACCAAAAGTGAGAGTGATCACTGAGATTTATAAAAGGTGTTTTGGCGGGGCTCAGTAGCACGCATCATTAATCCCAGCCTAGGGAGGGAAGCCGGGGCTAGGAATTGCTTGAGTCCATGGGTTCGAGACTACCCCAGGCAACATGGCAAGACCTAGTCTCAGAAAATAGCTGGGCGTTGTGGCACGCACCTGTAATCTCAGCTACCTGGAAGGCTAAGGCTGGGGATCGCTTGAGTCCATAGGATTGGGACTACCCCAGGCAACATAGCAAGACCTAGTCTCAAAAATATTAATATATATATATATGGTGTTTTGTTGTTTTTCTCTTTCCCCTTCTGCTAGGGTTAAGCAACATCATCGGCATCATAGTTTATATATCAGCCAATGCTGGAGATCCTGGGCAGCGTGACTCCAAAAAAAGCTACTCGTATGGCTGGTCCTTTTATTTCGGAGCCTTCTCTTTCATCATCGCAGAAATCGTAGGAGTAGTGGCTGTGCACATCTACATCGAAAAACATCAGCAGTTACGTGCCAGATCCCACTCGGAGTTCCTGAAGAAATCTACCTTCGCTCGCCTTCCACCCTACAGGTATCGCTTCCGGAGGCGGTCAAGTTCTCGCTCCACGGAGCCCAGATCCCGAGACCTGTCCCCCATCAGCAAAGGCTTCCACACCATCCCCTCCACTGACATCTCTATGTTCACCCTCTCCCGGGACCCCTCAAAGATCACTATGGGGACCCTGCTAAACTCCGACCGGGACCACACTTTTCTACAGTTCCACAATTCCACGCCCAAAGAGTTCAAAGAGTCGCTGCATAATAATCCAGCAAACAGGCGCACCACGCCCGTATGAACTGACCTCTGCCCTCTGCCCTCTGCCCTCCACCCCAGCACAGCCTTGGGGGCAGTGTCCAGAGGTGTCTCTGAGGTTGCATGGCATGGTCCTCGTGATGGTATTACTTTTTGCAAAGAATGAAACCAAATGGACTCAGCCCTCTCCCACACCTGGCCCTGGCCCTCCCAGCCCCCACCCCTTCGTTCCTCCCCAACTTTTCAAGCCAACCCCTGTGTCATTCCTCTCTGTGTATCTGTGCCAGATGTTCTCCTTTCTTCCTTCTTTACTAGAAGGACCTCCACATTCTTCCCTCCTTGGAAGAGGACTTTACTAAAAGTCACAGGTGGTCACTGGGAGGGGGTCTCCCCAGACCCCCCATGAGGTGTGTGCACAGTTGTCACCATTGTCCACTCACACAAATCCTCAGGACCCCAGCACCAGGGCGTCCTGAGAGAGGCATTCAACTTTCCGTGTTAGAAAATCATGACCAGAAATCAAAGATGTCAGAGCCCGAAGCAGCTAATGTAATAAGCACTCATGTTATTAAAGGTTTGGCCTTGTCGTCACCGGCTGATTGAGGTGTCTTGTATCTTCTGGGTTCTTCCTGCACAAATGTTGCCCTGCCATTGGCTGGCTCACTGTGCACTGGAAGTTGAGTTGAGCTCACCCACACACTGTGACTAGGAGGGAACCACCTTTTCACACCTTGAGCCCAACAAGGTACTTCCCAGCAGTGTCAGCATTGGAGAGTCCTTCATCTGGGTCCCCTGAGGAAAGCTTGTAAGCACCGGTATTCAAATTCTGAGCTGGCACACAACAGCTCTAGGATCTGAAGATGTCCAGCTAGCCTAGTAGCTTCTGACTCTTCCTCTGTAAACCAGAATGTGGGAACAGTTCTCTACTCCATGAAGTTGTGAAGCTGAAATAAATGGCACAATAAAATGACCAGCACACTGTAAATAATAAATATACTTTATTAAATGTTAGAATTAATTCTAGGCAGAGTGGGCAGTGTATTCATCTGAGTGGGCTACTATAACAAAATATTGTAGCTTGAGGGTTGAATGAGACACTCATTTCTCACAGTTCTGGAGGCTGGGAAACCCAAGATCAGGAGGCAGATTTCTTGCAAAATCTGAGGGGGAGAGCGAGCGAGCGAGCGAGAGAGAGAGGATCTCATTCTTCCTCTTCTTACGAAGTCTCCACAAGGGCCCCACCCTTAGGACCTCATCTGACTCTACCTCCCAAAACCCCGTACGTACATCACATCACATGTACGTCACATTTAGAGTTAGAGTTTCACCACATGAATGGGGGGGGGGGGAGGCACTGATGCCATTCACCAAGGGTTACTGCAGAAGATAAAAACCCATGGAGTGATTCAGATGGGGGAAGACAGTACTTTGCAGACTCAGAGATGCTGAAGAGAGAGAGTAGAAGCACCTTTGAATATTTTGAATATTTTGTATCAGAAAGCAAGTGAGATAGATACCACCACTCCAAAACGGACTTCCCAGCATTCCCTTGCCCAAGTCCAGCACTTGACATTTCCCCCAGGTCTCCCACTAGGGGCTCCAGTCACTCCAGGGAACAAAATTAAGGTCACGAGCTTAACTTGGTGCTGCCTTGCATCAGACTGTGTAGGCATAGGACGTCATTTACTCTTCCCAGTAACGTTCCCATTTTACAAAGAAGGAAACTGGGGTGAGAGAGGTCATGTGACACGCCTAGCCTCATCCCTACAATGAGATACCAGTCACTTGTTCACATGGGTTTTTTTTTTTTTTTTAGAACACAGATTGGCAACCATTCATTTTAACACTTAAGAGTTGTTGCATTAAAATTGCATTCACATGCATCAAATGATCTCATGAAGTCCTTAAAACACCTCCACAAGTCACGGGAGCTATCCATATGTTGGCAGGGGAGAAAATAGGTCCTCAAGGACACTGAAGGGTCTTAGATGAAAAATGGGAAGAGAAAGCTTTTAAATTCTACCTCTGCTTCTTCCCTCAGCCAGGACTCTGCAAACCCAGCCATGTGAGTGCAGCCTTTGGAAAGCCTTTCATTCCCACATACCCCATGGGTGATTACTTAAGTTTCTCTTTGAATTGATTCACTTTTGATTTCAGTAAGTGTATCTTGACAGTGAACTTTATATTACTACTGTAAAAAGAAAACTGGAATTACTTGCTTAGAAAATGGTAACTGAATTGGGAGGATAAATGCAATAAAAACAAAACAATCATGCCATAGCCTAGCTACTGCTTGTTCTAAGTTGAGGGCTGGCTACCTCCTCTTTGTAAAAAGGACAGAACCACAGTGTTAGAAGGTATTCAGTTAAAAAAAAAAGACAACACATGCTTTAAAAGGGGGAGAGGAAAAAGGGAGAGAGAAGGAAGGAAAATGGGAGGGAAGAAGGAATCAAGGAAGATGGGAGGGGGGCAGGAGGGAGAAAAAGAAGGACGGGAAGGAGGGAGAGAGGGAGGGAAGGAAGAGGGAAGGAAGGAAGGAACAAAGGAAGGAAGAAAGGAAGGAACGAAGGAAGGAACGAAGGAACGAAGGAAGGAAGAAAGGAAGGAAGGAAGGAAGGAAACAGGTGTTCAACAGAGTCTAGCACCAAAAAAACGCTTCCCTTGATTTCATCCAAAAGACCCAATGGCCAAGGTAAGGGACTACCTTTCTCACTGTGGAGTCTGTGCTTTTTAACATTGCAGCCCCACATCAGGTCAAATTATCCCATCCTCTGCTTTGGGGAAAGCAGCTCCGGGAACCCCTAGGGAGGGAAGAATCTGGGAGACCGAGAACATAGGTCTTGAAAATAGTTAACTGCTAGAAGTAGCAACTGCAGCCCTGGGAACAAGGAGTTTGTACAAAATGGCATGTGGGGAGCTGAGGAGGATGGGGAGAAAGGTCCCAAGGACCAAACGTGTTGTGAAGGCTAAAGCTACAAAAGCTGGAGAGTTGGAGAGAGACCCCTGGCAGCATACCCCAACCCATCTGTCTGCTCCCTGGAAGGCTTTGGCATGTGGAGTCCCAGGGAGCCTTTGCTTGAAGAGGGGTCTGCCTGACTCAGCTGCTGGCATCAATAGATATTGGTATTACCCTCTCAGATCATAGCCAGGGGCCCAGTCAATCCATGTCATCCAAATCCCCATGGAGAAGATTCTCGTTCACTGTCCCCTCACCCTGTGTAGCAAGAAATGAGACTTGAACTTCACTCATCTTGTCTCATTTAATTCTACTGGGGGGAGAGGGGGAGGTGGGTATTGTCAAGGCTGCAGAATATAGAATAGATGCTACAAATTGCAAAGAGAGAGCAAAGGAAGGACTGCCTGATTCCAGAGCCACTGGCCATTCAAGCTCCCCCATCTCTTGCTCCATCATGAACTCCCCAAATCCTTCTTCCCCAGTTCAACTCCTTCTCCCAGTCCATTTTTCTTTTCTTTTCTTTTTTTTTTGACCAACAGCATCTTTCTGGTAAACTCAAAACAGAGCCCTGGGATTTTTCCCTCACGCTTCTCTATTCTGTTCTTTGAAGTTGTCTTTTTTTTTTTTTTTTTGAAGTTGTGTCTTTATGGCAGCTTGGCTCTGCATTCAAGCATGAAACTCTACATGCTGGAGCTGCCCAGATTTTAATCTCCTCTCTGCCCTTATCAGCCAGGAGAATCCTGGTAAAATAATCTCTCCAGGCCTCTACTTTTTCAACTGTCAAATGGACACAATAATGATACTTAATCTATAGGTATGTTGTGAGGAGTAATGAATTTATATTCATAAAACACCTGGAAAAATACTTGAGACATAATAATTACCATATAAATGTTAGCTAGTTAATACCATTCATGGACTTACATTTTTCTACTTGGACTATTTCCTGCCTAGACTATCTTATTTTCTAGATCAGAGGTCCAAGCACAACATCTGTTGTGATCAGACTAGGGATACACTAAGCCTGGCTGTACCAAACTCCTTGCCAACTCTCCAGCTTTGCTGATGAAAGGTATTCCTAACTGAAATGCTTTTCCTTGCTCTCTCCAAATCCTATCCATTCCTTAAAACTAAGATCAAACCTCATCACCTCTATGAAATCCTCAGTGACTCCTCAGGCCACATAAACTCTCACTTCTTAGCATTCTTTCACTGATATTTTCATCCATTCATCTAGCATCTCCTGTCTAGTACCTACTATTTCTTTCATTCTTACTCACACAAAGTTGAGAGTTGTTAACTGAGTGGTATTCTAAGATGACTCTGCCCCAGGAAGTAATTCAGGGAGCCAAGTTATTTCTATCTTGTAGCTCTGCGATCTTTTGGCCTCAGGGTTGCCCTGATGTTGGTGGAGGAATGAGTACATGGTAAGAAGGTGAAGCACCGAAACCAAATCATCTTGACTCCAAAGTAACTCATTTCATGTCATATTTCTTTAATGAAAATCAGTTTTCTAGCTTCCATCTATAGGTTCCAGTGGAGGAAATGAAAATGTCATCCATGACTGGAGAGTTGCTTCCAAGTTATAACTCTACATAATAGAAGCTAGGCAAGAATCTTTAACAGGTGACAAGTCATCTGCCATATAACTTTAGTAAGAAAAAGTATCCTCCATAAAAAGAAATTTCAAGCTGGGTGCCATGGCGCATGCCTTTATAACCTCATTGGGAGGCTGAAGCTAGGAATTGCTTAAGTTCACAGGTTTGCATCTACCCTGAGCAACATAGCGAGACCTTTCTCAAAAAATAGCCAGGTGTGGTGGCGTGCACCTGTAATCCAAACCTTGGGAGGCTGAGGCTAGGGACCACTTGAGTCCACGAGATCTAGTCTCTAAAAAAAAAAATTTTTTTTTCAAGGAAAGGGAACCCAAAGTAAGTTAATGCAGCAGCTCAAAGACTCAACAACACAAAGTCCTTCTAGTTCTTCATACTTCTGTCCTTAGGCCATTATCACATTCAGATATATTAACCCATTATATATCAATGTGACTTCCAGCAGCACGCCTGCCTCTTTGTTATCTGGAAAGAAACTTTTCTCCACTGTGCTCCATTCCCCATTCCCTATATTCTCTCTGGCCAGAATTGGCTTGTATATCTACCCTTAGGCATGCCCAACCAGAGAACTGGAATTACCATGGGACAACACCAATGTTTCACAGCCCAAGCTGCAAATTAGCATCAGCTAGGGAACATTTTTTTATTTTTTTGGAACATTATTTTAAATGATTTTCATGGTGGAAAATTTCTATGGTAACAACACGTGAAGGGGGGTTCCTATTTTCTAAAATACAAATAACAATGTAAACCAATGTTACCTCAGTAAAAAATATTAAAAATTTTCAGACATATGGAGAATGGTCTAATGGAGCCATCACCTCACTTTAGCAATTATTGGCATTTGAACAATCCTTTTTAAAATCTGTGTTCTTGACTCCCACCCATTCTTTGGATTATTTTAAGGTGAGTCCTAGATATATTTTTATCCATGATATTCCATAATGTATTTGGGGGTGGTGGTGAGGACACTATTAATATTTAAGTATGTGGAAAATACTTGGGCCTGGAAGAGTGTTTTCAAAATCACCAATAACCAGGTCCCACCACAGAGATTCTTAGTTGATTGACTTGAAGTGGGACCAAACTTGAGGAGTCACCAAGTGCTAGGTTTAGGACTGGAAGTAATTTGCATCCTTGTGTAGTTTGATTCATAGAATAGAAAAATTGTGAACTTGAAGCAAATGGGGCAAAAATGTTAATGACTGGTGAATCTGGGTAAAGGGACTAGGAGCTCTTTATCCAACCCTGACAATTTTTGTCTGCAGGCTTGAGATTGTATCAAAATCAAAAGTTATTCAAAAAGGACAAATGGAAATACTCATAAAATCCAAGATTTGGACCAGGTGTGGTGGCGCATGCCTTTAATCCCAGTCTAGGAAGGGAGGCTAAGACTAGGAATCACTTGAGTTCATGGGTTTGAGACCCGCCCTGGGCAACATAGCGAGACCTAGTTTCAAAAAAATAGCTGGGTATGGTGGCATGCACCTGTAATCCCAGCTACCTGGGATGCTGAGACTGGGGATTGCCTGAGTCCATGGGATTCTAGATCCAATCCAGGATCTGGACTACTCAGATCTGATCCCAGACCGGGACTACCCCGGGCAACATAGCGAGACCTAGTCTCAAAAAAAAAAAAAAAAAAAAAGCCCCAAGATTTGAGATGTCTCTTAAAATCAAAACATCTGACCAAAAACTGGGCTTGTATTCCTGTGGAAAATGCCCCAGAGGTTGGGCAGTAGCATCCAGTTCTGTCAGGTAGGTCCCTGCCTCTTTCCCAAGGTTACTGAAGGCTCAGGTGAGTCCAAGAGTTGGGCTTGGGGATGGCCCTCTAGAGTTCTTTCAATTTGTATTTGCTTCGTTTTCTTCTGTTCCATCCTCTTCTAACCGCTAAGTATAGCTTAGATTATTTTTTGCCAGTTGCAGCACCTTGCACTTGCCCACACTGAAGCTCATCCTTGGCAACTTCTCTGCCCACTCACACAGCCTGGTGAGATCTCCCTGCAGCTCATCACCAGTGGCTTGGTATTTCACTACCTGGCACAGCTAAGTGTCATCAGTGAATGTGGGGCTCTCCCTGCTTCCTCCTCCACATCAGTTAGCAAATGTCAAATAAGACCAGTCCCAGCACCAACACCCCACTGTTTTCAATTAATCAATTAACTAAATCATAACAACCCAACCAAGTCTCTGACTGCAAGCAAAAGAAACCAACCATGATTAACTTAAGATACAGAGGGATTTCATGTGAGCCAGGGAATCTCAACCATGGTGCCACCGACATGGAGGTTGGATAACCCTGAATTGTGGAGGGCTGTCCTATGCACGGTAGGTAGTGTAGCAGCCTCCCTGGCTTTTCCCCACAAGATGCCAGTAGCACTACCCTCAAATTGTGGAAAATATCTCCAGACATTGCCAACTGTGGAGGGGTGTAGAGGAGGGCAAATTATGAGCCACTGACATAAGATAGAAAACTGTGAAACTTAGTGTTAGAAAATATGGCAACTGGAGTTTTTCTAGGGGTCTAGAGTACAAGGCCAAATCGCTGGTTGAGTTTAAATCCTAGATTGACCATTTATGAGTTGAATCGCTTTGAACAAGTTACTTAACCTTTCTGTGCCTCAGTGGAATGGAATAATCAAGCTGCATTGTATTATACAGTGGAAACAAACAGCTTCCAAATATCTGAAGCTTCAAACATACTCTGCATCCAATGTGATCAAGTCAGCAAGTCCAGGAAAACCCAGCTGATGGCGGCTCCACCGTCTAGATGCTGCTGATCAAGATGACAAGGAGAAAAGAAGAGGTGGTAAACTGACTCTTAAATGTTTCTACCTAGAAATGATGCCCATCATTTTTGCTCGTAATTCACTGATCCAAATACGATTATACGATTTTGCTGAATTTGAGTGAAAGCAGCAAAGTGAAAACCTACCACATGTCTAGAGGAAGAAGAGCAGATATTGATAAGTAGCACTTATGTTGGCCTCGATAATAATACTGAATCTTTAAGTTTGTCAGAAGGGTAAACAAACTTACAAAGACCTTACCACCATCCCTGACATCTATCACCTACTCAATAAATAATTAGTTTACTGTTATTAATTTACTGTTATTTATTTACAGTGCTCGTTTACTGAGCACTGTGATGGTCATGCTTATGTAAATGATCCTATTATTTCTTCAAACACTAAGTAATGCTGTGATGGAATTTTGCAGATGTGGTCAACACCTAAAATCTATTGACTTTGCTCTAGTCTGGGTGGGCCTGATCCTGATGCAATCCCTTGAAGGGCTTAAGAGCAGAACACAGGTATCCCTAAAGAAGTTCTGCCTCTAGACAGCTGCACCCACTCCAGCCTGCCCTTGGATTTCCAATTAGCCCAGTCAACCTCACAACAATATGACAATTCTTTGCATTAAATCTCTTTACAACCTTTATCTCCAATATCCTCTTCCCTCCCAGCCTCCTCCTTCTCCCCACTGCCTGGTTAAAAGACTTATATCCGGGTATTTATTCCCTGCTTCCATGTTAACTCATCTCTGATTTCTGACCCTCTTGTTATCCCAGGTAACCTGGTAGAATTTGCGTGCTTAGTCCTCATCTTCCTGGATCTTCCTGCTAACCTCACTTTCTTGAGGTCTAGAAATTTCTTCCTCTGGGTGCGCTGTGTCAAGGTTAAAGGTCTTGGGAGAGTAGATGTTTGAGGACGTGAGCATGATTTGACTCCCTGCAATGTGAAGTTCTGCACCTATCACCCCAGCTCCCTGTCTTGCAACAGATCCAGTTCAGCTCCTCGCTTTGAGACATTGGGCAAGTTGCTTTCTATGCTTCCTTTCACTCAGCTGCTGGAGGGGATGGGAATATGCCATCCTGAAATATGCCACTTTGGCATAAGCATTAAGTTGAGCAGAAGGCAGTCAAGAAACAGCAGTTTCAAGAAAAGTTCTACCCTCTCCCTTTCTGCCAAAAGGCAAAACACAAATTCCCCATGTGAGGGTGTCCCCCACCTCCCGTCCCAGGAAGAGGAAACAGCCTGATCAGCAGTGAGAACGCCAGTTTGAATATGCATCAACAAATCGGACTGAAATAACCCTTATCTTCCACAGTTAACTGCTCGTAGAAACCCAGGCCTTTCCCTTGTCGTATCACTATAAATGTATCTATCACTTTGGGCTAAAAGGAGATGTAAACTCTCAGGCCTAACCACTTATTTGAGTTTCTCTGGCCTTTCTGTGAGATCCCTGAGTTCCTATATAAAATGAACATATTAACATCAAGTAAAATGTATCTGTTTCACCTATTAACCAGCTATCAAATGAAGCAAGATCATTTAGTAATGCATCTGAGGTCCATTATTCATGGGGACCCATGGATGGGGGTGGGGGAGTACAGAGTCTCGCAAACAATGGAACTCTCCTCCCAAGGGATTTGGGGCAAAAGAAATTTTTTATAGAACATCAAAAGCAGCAACATGGAAATAGGGGGTGACTGACTGGGGTTGCATATCTGACCTTACTTAGGAAAAATCAAAGAATGAGGAAAAAATCATTGTAGATCGTAGAGCTAGGCATGGCAATTGGGGATGGACTGATGAATAGACTGTATTTCTAATCAGCATGAGTATTCGTAGATATAGGGAAGCCTGGTTTACCCATCAGCTCCATCTTGGGTCTAGAAATTGATTTCAATGTTGTTTTATTAGCTTAATTTGCAGGACCATGTCTATGAGACTAAGATGAATATATGTTTGTTACCAACACTGGTTCTATCTACATCTCCCTTACTCCTGGAATCTTTAGGGGGCAGGAGCAAATTCTGGCAACCCCAAAATATGTATCTTTGGCATAAGAATCATTACATAGAGGGGTGCTGAAAGCAGTATAGAAGTTGATATTTTGTAAGAATACTTACATATGTAAAGGGAAATTTCCCTTTGGAAGGCTATCTCCCTCACTGTACAGGGAAAGCCTAACTTCTTAACCCTTACAAATGGAGAAGGCTGAATTAAACCATGGTTGTCTCTTCCTGGTAATCTCCCATTGTGACCAGGTCTTGGGGTTTCTAGATGTAGCTGTGTTTGAGTGTTCCTTGGTCCTTGACTGTGGCCATGAAAGAATTCCAAGCCATGTCTTAAAAGAAGCAAAAACAATTTATTAGAGACAGAAGGAAAGTACCCCTAAGAAGAGGTCAGAACAGGCAGAGGCCAGGAATGATCAACTGCAAGCAAAGGCAACTCCTGGCTTACATGGGGTGCAAGAGGTTGCTCACTCTATCCCCTCCTGGGGCATACTACACAGGTTCTTCTGGCGTGTTGTATTATTGGTCCGGGTAGTAATTTCTATGTCACTCCCCCTTTTACTGTGCTTCTGGGGAGGTTGATTTTTTCAGTCCCAGCAGGAGATTAGGGTGAGGGGCTGCCTTCCCCCTCCAGGCGTTTCTTAGCTCTCTCCAGGTTATATCAGCTCTGGCAAGTGTTTCCTGGGTCTTGGGTAGAGTTGGATGTATTTTTCTTCCAGGCATGGCCTTCCCTGCTCTAATACCATGGTGAACCTTCACCCCACCCCACTATCCTTTGTCTCTGAGTGAAACTATTTATAAGGTGACTGAAGACATTTGTTGTATTGGCCTGTTTTGCTGGGTTTCTTCCATGGTTTCTCTTCCTGTAGAGGAGATATTAAACTTTTGAAAAGGGACAAACCCCAGGGAGAAGGGGTAACCCAGATGGTGTCATTTAGGAATGCAAAATGCTACCCAGAAGCAGACATATAGACAGAGGGTTTATTTACGCAGGGAGTAGGTAAAAGGAAGCATGCATGGGAAAAGAAAATCAATTGACCAGGTGCTATTTACCCTACCCTAGATAGCATCTGCTCTGCAGAACCTGAGGTCCAAGCAGAAGGGGAACTACCTAAGAAATCCTCCCAGTCGCAGGTGGGAGGAGCTGAAAGGGGACAGGTGGGGAGCCTGAGAGCTCCATCTACAGGCAGGAGCTAGCTGGGAAAAAACCCAAGCTCTTTTCTCCCTTTTAAAGACCACCAACTGGCCCAAACTATCCCTCAGAGCCTGCAGCCCACATTGGGAAGTCAGAGAATAGAACTTTTACTTCTTTTTAGTTTTTTCTCTTGTCAATTTGTTTGATGTTTATTTGGTTTTTCGCCAGCCTCGAAGAACCTAGAAGGTTAGGGGAAATTTCCTCTCTGCCCTGACACCTGCCCCTGAAGTTTCCAGGACAATTTAGGGAAGACAAAACTGCTGAGCCACAAAAAAAACTCAGCCAAATTTATTAACCACAAGGAAGCAGGTAATCCTTGCTCCAGATCTATCTCAGGAAGGTGTGAAAAGTTTAACATCAGGGAAGACATTTTAAAATGGGGTCAAATTACTATTACAGAAAAACTGCTGGGGAAACACTACGTCCAGAACGAACTCCACCCACTGATGTTTTATGGACTCTACCCCCACCTCCACGCCAATGATATCGCAGGAGCTGAGGACTACAACTCCCAGCATTCCATGAATCTGCCATGACTCTTGACTTCCTGCAGGGGGGGTTATGGGCACTAAAGGGCCGAATTAAGCAGCCATGCTCCCTAGGAAACTGAACACAAGTGACCTGATGTGCTGTCTTTGCCTGACTTCAGCGTATACTTGGGAGTCCCAGCTCAGACAGCGTTACTGGTAGGATGCATTGACCAATTAACCTCTTCCTCTGTGCTCTCTCTTCTCGTTTCCCTCATAAATAAACCTTTTACTAACTTTACCCTATGTACCTGCCCTTGAGTCTGGTCCTGAGTTAAGAAACCACTGAGGACTCACACTCAGGTCACCCAGTTTCCCCTTGCGATTGCCTTGTAACAAAACCACTTTGGTCTTTAAAATTGGCTGGATGCTCAGACTGAGAAAAACCACAACATTGCAAAAAAAGCTAGCAAGAATGGGAATACCCTGTTTGAAATAGAACTTTTACCTCCTTTTAAATCGTGATCCCCCCAACTCTTCACCTATCACCTCATCCTTTCTCCCCTTTTCTATAAATAACCCCCCCCCTTTTTTTTTTTTGAGACTAGGTCTCGCTGTTTTTGCTCGTGGAACCGCAGGCTCATGTTGCCTGGGCTACCACAGATTCAAGCAATCCCCAGCTTTAGCTTCCCAGGTAGCTGGGATTACAGGCGTGCGCCACCACGCCCAGCTATTTTGGGGGTGGGGACTAGGTCTTGCTATGTTGCCCGGAGTGGGACTCGAACCGCGATCCCCAGTCCCAGCCTCTTCATAGGCTGAAACTTACAGGCACGCGCCATCGTGCCCAGGGGACCTCTTGAAACGTTTGCGTTTCTACCCAGATCTGTGCTCCATAAATTACAATTCTCTGATCCCAAATAAACTTGCTTGTAATTGCCACCTGAACTTTTAGGTTAACAAAGACAAGATTCTAAGACCCAAATTTTACAATCTCTTCAATCCCACCCCTCCCACCATGTAAAGAGACAGTTCTATTTAGCATAGAGCCCTGGGGAGCTGGCTTGTCTCTCCCTCTCCTCATCATTCTCTGACATCCTGCCGTTAATAAGTCCATCTCACCACCCCAGCTGTGAGGGATTCACTTGAAGTCCTCTGTTTTCAAGTATCTCAACTTACCTACATTTTACATATCAAGAGGGAAGAGAAGCAGAAGTCATTATTGGCAAGAAAGATAGAAGAAAGAGCAGAGGTCAAGTATTCTAAAGCAATTAGTTGGGACCTCTGAAGGAACAAAAGGAAAGACATTATGCAAATAGAGACCATTCTACCCTTGAGAAGATAATGTCCACTTTGAACACAAAGGAAGGTCTTTACAACAGCCTGGTTCATTCATACTGTTTGAATATTATGCTTTCTCGTGATTAATATTAGGCCTGGGTAGTATCAGGCCTCTGAAATGTTAACACTTTAATATTCCTCCATAATTATGTTAGTATTACTAGACATTTAATAGTTCTCTATATTGAATGAAAATGAGTATAGTGATAAATCATATATTTCTCCAAAAGAACTCAAAAACTGACTTGAGCCCACACCTATTTTTTTTTTTTTTTGCAAGTTCCTCCTTATTAAAAAAAAAAAAAAAGGCCTGTAGGGTAAATGATTTGGTCAGAGTTTTTCATACTTTTCTGCCATTAGTCTCTATAACACCTGTGGTATTGCACCCTCCCCATGATTGTGCATACCTGGTCCAGTGGGTGTGTGCATGTATAAGTGGGCACACCTGAGCCTAGGAGGGCAGGGTAAAGGGTGGCATCACCCTGGGGGTAGTAGAATACCAAAAGGATACAAAAGAAAACCCAGAGAAAGAGGAGACCTGCCTTTCAGCCCCAACACCCTGCCTCTGCTGCCTAGCCTGCCTGCTTGCCCACTTGCCATACAAGTGGCCCAGCCTCCCTCCCTGATGAACCTGTGTGCCTGTGTTCCTTGAGAGTAAAATCCACCAAGGGCTCTGACATTCTTCTTTAGCTGCTAGTACCAACAATGAACCTACCCAGATTGACCTGCTTGCAAAACAGCCCCAACATAGTCATTTTGATAAGGTGTGCTACCCCCCCCCCATTGTCTCCTGTTTAAGATTGCAGATTTCAAGAACAGATATGTTAAAATGTGAGAATGACCTTAGTTGGGATTTCCCTTCAGGGAGATGCAGGAGGGAGAAAGGTAAAACAGGTTTCCTGGAAGGCCGGGGTATAAAAAGGTTGTGGAGACAGAGAGAGATGGCAATATGGAGATCGGATAGAGAGAGAGATTCAATGGAGGAGAGATGGGAATCGGCCATCTTGTAGAGTAAAGATGTGAGCCATGTGGACTCGGAAAGGGCCTGGGGCCTGCAGCCTTTGGCTGGCCCAGGCTGGCAGCATGTGTGCTAAATGCAGTTAAGAAGTTTGCAGATTTGAACTCCATGTTGGAGTTTGTTTCGCTGAGTTTGACTGGTGTCTGGAAGAGGCCGTGCAAAAGTTAGGCCTGAAAAGAAAGTGAACTTGGCTGGGTCCGGTACCATGAAGTTCCTGTTACCTGAAGACGACAAGGAGAAGGCAGTGTGGAAGACAAGGAGGAACACGCCAAAGGAGCGCCCCAAAGAACAATGTCTTCAAACATGTGGAGAGGAACTCTGACTGGCTTACATTGGTGAGGTGATCAGAACTGAGAGACTGAGGATTGGGGCAATCTGGGGAAGGACTTTGGACAATGCTGAGAAAGGTTTTGGACAATGTTAAAGTAATCGGAGTTTTCCTTACATGTTTCTTTTGTAGTTCTTAAGATAATTAGAAAATCACTTTGTTAGAAATAAATTAGTCTGCACTGATAGTCTTGCATTGGTTTGGTATTTTGGTTGAGAAGGCTGGGGATGGTAGAAAAAACCCATTAGAGTTTAAACTGTGTTTTTAAGTTTTTCTTTTTAGGTCTAAAAGAGGGAAAGAAAACAGAGAGAAGCTGGTAGCTGATGTTTGCATACCAATTATAGGCAGGTACAGTGAAAATGCTAATAAACAGTTTTGAGCCTGCTTCCTAGGGAGAGAAGCAGGCAGATAGGTGTGTCCAGTCAAAGTTAAAAGTAATTACTAATGGCCTGCTTGTAGCTTGCTTTATAGAGAGAAGCAGGCCTGTACAGTTCAGTTTAAGTCAAAGTCGATACCTGGTTTCAATTTATGTTAAGTCCCACCAAGATTTAACACCTAATCTTACTGCCTTTTCAGCCTCTCCAAAAGTAGAATTTTAAACCAATCAATGTGGCTTTTTGTAGTCATCAGAGTAAGGTCATCTGCATAATAAAACTACTGTCTTGCCTGGAATAGTTTCTTGTCCCATTTTATTCAGAGTTCAAAACTCTACATTTAAGTCAATTAGATTTCTAAATGTATTTGGATAAATTCGATGTTTTAACAAACTATTACTTATTGAGGTCTACTATATGGGAAATGATCTTTGATCAGAGAAGCAAATAGTGTCCGATTTCAGTTACTTTAGTAGAAAACAAGTCATAGCTGAATTAGAAAATAACCCCTTCCTTACTGTTTTCACTCATGGGGCCAGGACTCTTTTTTTTTTCCACCTTGGAAAACCAGAACTCATCCCTCTTCACCAGCAGAAGAAAGCAGAGAACAATAGACAACTGAGATGCAGGTTTGGATGGTTGGGGCCTTTTTTGTTAAGAGGTAAGGCAGGTTTTAAGATTTTGTGAGGCTTCAGATTTGGAAGGGAAATAAGGACAGAAATAGCGGGGCATAGTGATGTGCGCCTGTAATCCAAGCACTGGGAGGCAAGAGGCCTGAGATTGCTTAAGTTCGCGGGTTCGAGACTACACTGGGCAACATAGTGAGACCTGGTCTCGAAAAAGCAGCTGGGCGTGGTGGCGAGTGCCTGTAATCCCAGCTACCTGGGAGGCTGAGTCTGAGGATCCCTTGAGTCCACAGGATTAGGACTACCCCAGGCAACATAGGTAAACCTAATCTCTAAAAAAAAATTTAAAACAGAAATAAGTAAATAAATAAATAAAAAGACATAAGGACAGAAATAGGAGACAACTTTCACATGCTGATATGATATGGCAACCCTAGAGGAAACAGGGATGGCGTATGCTCTGAGTCTGTTAGCATGCAGAATGCAGAGCACCATGGAACCTGCAAGCTTACATGCTCTAAATGGGTCTGTCACCTGCCACATAAAGATAAAGCAAATTCTTAGTGTAAAATAATGTTGATAGGTCACTGTGCATAGGTAAGTAAGAAAGAATAGTAATTTCCCAATGAAACACCAAAAGTTACCAATGTTGTGACTTGCGAGCTGCCAACAAGACACAAGGACTTGGATTGAAGTTCAAAGCTGCAGGTTTATTGCTCTCATGCACCAGGGTCCCCAAGCCAAGGTGGCACGAGAGACCCTGAGCAGCTTCTGTTACAACTTCTTACAGGGCAAAACTACCACCACTCCCTATTGTGAAGCAAGCAAGCAGATGTAGGATGTGTTCCCATAACTGCAGAACACGTTCCCATAACTACAGGTTTCCAAAATGCTGACATCCATCATCTATTGGGACAATGCTGGTGTTCATCGTCCATCGTCCATCAGGTGGACAAGACAGTTGTCAGGAACAACCAGGAATAAGGGGAGGCAGAAACAGGATGTTGGACCAGTCAACAGTGGCGAGTACTTTCCACTGAGGGCACGGAAAGGACACCGGCTTCAAAATGGAGGTTTTAAACAAAATGAAGTTATTTTGGCTAGTCTTTTCTTAACAGCCCATTCCTTTATAGGTAAATGCTCAACCAAATAGGGTTGGCCCAAAGCAGGGCTGCTAATGCCTGAAACTTTGCTGAAAGCCTAAGGTACCTTCTGGCAGAGAACCATAGGAAAAAGGCAGAAAGAGGCTGAGGCTGGGGATCACTTGAGTCTACAGGTTCAAGACAACCAGAGCAACATAGCAAGATATAGTCTCTTTAAAAAAATAATAATTTTTTACAAAGGCAGAAGGAGTCAGGCAAGGCTGGGATGAAATGAAAAAAAGTACACATCAGTAAAAAGTTACCATTGCCAGCCCCCACATCTCTTCCAAATGTCCCTACATGTCTCAACTCCACATGTCTCCTTTCATGTCTCACAAGTTCCTAGGGAAACCCAAAACTGAGAAGCAGATCTCCCCTTCTGATGTGCCTCTTTCAAGTCTTCTCCAAGTGTTCATCAGCTTCCCTTCTGCCCACTCAGTTCCACCCTTCATTAGGTGGGACAGAGTACCTGGAACCTCCCATTTTATGGCGATTCCATTCTGTAACAAGCCTTCACCCACACACTTAAGAATTTGGGATAAGGACCAAAACCAAGCATGCAGAGAAAACTTGTTCAACTCATTTACAAAAGGAGTGAAAAAAGGAAGCAGCGAGAGGAGAAGAAAAAGGAAAACCGGAGTTAAATATCTACTTAACTCTCTTCTTAGCACACTCACCACCCAACCCAAGACACCAGGCATCCAGAAAATATTCTTATATCTATCCCAGGAATTAATCCAAGTGTTACTCATCTCCTTTGAATTCTTAAATGCACTTACTTCACTCTTACAGAACAATGGTGCAATCTACCCTTTGAAGGTATTTCCTGGATTGTTTCTAGAAGATCCCACAGTCCTACTTGATCCCTAAAGACTGTGATGACATCCTTTTCCAGAGAATAGAGCTTGATTTCCCCCCAGAGAGGACTAGAGCTTCAAAATACAAAAGCCAAAGAGTGATAACATGACCTTCTATTACCTCTCTGGCTGAGGCAGGAAAAATAATCTAATCTCTGGTGTTGAAAATCACCCAACACTGAACCAGAGCTCAGTAAAGGAAACAGTCCTTTATTTTAGAGCTTTAGGACAATTGGAATTCAGGAGTCACACGCCCTGAAAGGCCAAGTAGGTATTCTAATGTGAAGGGGTAGGGTTGGCGGTGCAGAGCTTGAATAGACTGAACTGCCTCCTACAGGTAAAATAATCCATTTCTTTAAAGGGGACAAGAAAAACATGCAAAAGGAATGGATGTGTACAGTAGACAGTGTAGTGCTAAATGATCCTCTTTGAAGCTGGGCTTCAGTAATATTTGCAGTTTCCTGTGTTGTATGCAGTTGTAAATCCAGGTTGCTTAACTGTCAGCAGTGGTCCCTTAATGCCATCAGCTCCATTTTTGGGTATTCTCCTTATCAACTCTGATTCCGTGATTTCTTAGCCATCATCTTTGCAATGGCATAGCATCTGCTATACAAACCAAAGCTATGTCAGGACTTCAGCTGGCTGGCAGGAACTTTGCCCCTCAGATTTCTCCTCACCTTTCTCCTAATATAATAGAAACTAAATCTCTTACCTGCCAATGGGAAATCAGTGCGTAATGCATGAGCTGAACTGGGAGAGGAAACATGATGTATGCTTTTGCAGTCCAAGTACAAATGCTTAAGTCTTAAGAAAATATTCCTTTGTGCACTAATATTCCCCTTATTTTATTATTAGAATGTATAAATAGTGTGTATTAACCATATTTATATTAATTATATAATTATATATTATATAATTATATAATATATAATTAATAATATATAATTATATAATATGATTATATATTATATACTATTAATTATATAATTATATTAATTATATAATAATGATATCCATTATTAGCTGTAATATTATGTACTATTTTCCTTCTCCCCATAAAGTTTGTTCATTACTCCAGTGACTTTTGTACTTTACCATTCACAGGAAGCTGCTACTTAATAACTTTTTTAAGAGTAAATTAAAAGACTGTCAGAGTAGGAATGTGAATTTGTTCAAACACTATGCAAAAAACTAAATAGGGAATGTTTAAAAACAAAGTATGGATATATCTTAAAAACTAAATATTCATCTATCCATCTATAAACAGTTGAATCAAGAAGATGTGGTATATTCATACAGTGGAATACTGTGCAACCATAAGGGAAGTTGAAATGCAGTGATTTTCAGCAAAATGGCGAGTTTTTTCAGAAAATTGTGTGTGGTAAAACAAGTCAGAACAATAAAAATACTGGATATTTACATATTAGGAAATTTGATAAAGTAATACTTATAAAAATTAGTGGATATCAGTACACACTGTGAGGACTCTAAACTTAAGGAGGATGAAGAAGAGGACAAGGGGACATGGGATAGTGATGGGGAAATAAAATAAAAGTTTAAGAATCAATAAGTTTTGGAAAAGAATGATAGCTCAATAGTGGTGAAATTATGCCACTCCTGCAATGATTTCCTCTCAATGGATACCTGGTTCCTGTCACACACCTGTGTACACATGTGCATGAGACTCTGGAAAGAAGAAATTTCCCCTACCCTTTCTTGAGCCGCTGAAGCAATCAAATTAACAGACAGATTAGCAGGGGGAAAGAACAAATTTAATTATGCACATGCATGGATTCCAAAGCTAGTAGGGATAAATAGGGGTATATATCCTGAGTTAAAGAATGAAATAGAGTTCAAGGAAAGAGAAGGGGGAATGACATCACAAAGACCTTAACAAAGACAAAACAATGCTCTTCCTGTCATATAGATTCCGCTAGTAAACTTATTTCTGGCACACACCTAATTCTAGGTAATGCTGCTAATTTTTATTTTAGGTAATTAAGGGAGTGGTAAAAGTTTTTCATGTGTCTGCAGGGCCTCAGTTGACTTCAGTTTAAGACTGTCCACATTCAAGAGATACATCTTAGAAAGGCCTGTTCTGAACAATTTTGAGAAGCCTATCCTTGAAGACTTTATCAGACAAATAAATATATTAAAAATAGGCTGAGCTGGGCATAGGGGTGTGTGTCTATAGTTCAAGCACTGGGAGGCAAGAGGCGTGGGATCGCTTGATTTCATGGGTTCAAGGTTACCCCTGGCAACATAGTGAGACCTGGTCTCAAAAAAGCAGCCGGGTGTAGTGGTATGCTCCTGAATCCCAACTACCTGGGAGGCTGAGGCTGGGGATCCCTTGAGTCCACAGGATTGGGACTACCTGGTCTCAAAAAAATAATTAAACAAATAAATAATAGACTGGGTGTAGTTCCTTCCTGGTAGTTACATGGGCCACAGACCCCATTCCCACCTCCCCACCCCAAGCCTGTCTCCACATGCTCTCCCAGTTCCCAGCATCTTTCTTGGCACCGCCGATGCTGCTGGTGCTGCAGAAGAATATGTTAGAGTCCTTCTGAGGAATCCTCTGCCTGCTGGCTTTGACAATAACAGATTATGATTACAAATTGCTTTAGACTGAAGACAGATCTTTGGTCTTCATTAAGGTTTATTTGTGACTGTTCCAATGGTGGTTTCTAAGAGAAGGGAAAGAATGCCGATGGTAATTAGGCCCTCCTAATTGCAGTCGTCACTGATTGCTTGTATTAAAAACATTTGAGGAAGTATAGCAATTAGAGCTTTAGGAAATATTTTAAAACAAAATGAAAAGAGGCCTCCCAGTGCAAGGACACAAAGGCAGCCAGGAGCCCCTGCCCAGCTGGAATGGACCCTCAGCAACCCCAGACGTCTGAGCAGCTCAACCTCCTGAGACAGGCCATGATGGTCTGCGGAGAACAAGCCGTGTTTTCTCCCCATCTCCTGCCAGCCATGGCTGTGAATGAGCTGGTGGAGACACAATGTTGCAAACTAATACTTGCAGACACCTATTCATACATGTGTCTGTGAGTCTCAGCTTGCCAAGTCTTTGCAGCAAGCTACAGAAATGTTCCCATTTTAAAGATGAAGAAACTGAGGTCTTCATCTAAGGGGAAAGTAAAATCCTTTCTCAACATGGCCTAAAAAGTAAGTGGAAGACCCTAACTTAAACCCACATCTGCTTAATTCCAGAGCACATGTCCATGAAGAATGTTTTTTGTCTTCCCGAACCCAAAGCCCTGAATTCCTCTAGCCACCAGCAAGGCTAAACTTGTTTGTCAGTTCACACCATCCCTCCTACCAATCCTTTAGTGGTTTTCCTTCAAGGCTCTATTTCCAGTCCCAAAAAAAGGTAACAAATCCTCTTGCTGACTCAGTTCTCCTCAGCTCTACCTACCCTCTCCTCAGCTTCTCAGCCACAACAGATCCCTAAGAATGAGCTCTTAGAACCTCCCCATTCCTCTTTCCAGGCAAGATCAGGAGTCCAAGGTCTTTCATCTGTCCCTGCAATTCTACCTTGAATTCTAATCATGTTCATTGATCATCTCTGGAAATCTTCAAATGCTGATCAAACGTTTTCCTCTGGTTACTTGGTTTCCAAGAAATGTGTACTCACAAAGGAAGAGATTCGGGTCTGTTTAATTTCTTCCTGTAACCCTGGCACTTAGAAGAGTAACTGGCACAGTTAAGTGCTCAGTAAATGTTACCAAATAAGTAAGATCTTTCTTTTATGCCACCAGAAATACATTCTCTGCATATCTAGGTATCTCTTCGTACATCATGTTTTCCTAATTGCCAGAAATGAACTTACATATCTTGTTATTAACTGCTTCCTCTAGAATCACACCCCTGTGCTTACCAACCTAGCCCAAATGGGTCCCTATGGCTGCTCTCTGTAGAACCTAAAAGTATCTGCATTTTAAAGTCCAATTTATAAGTTACTGGTCCAGTGCCATTCCAGATAAAGGTGCTCTCAAATTCACTGGAGTGGTGCTTTGAAGAGAAAGCATTTCACTACACATTATACTATGACCATTAGGAAACAAGATTAAAACTGTATTTCCATCTCCTAATTGGTACTGGCACCCCAAGAGAAATACTGGGTCATTAAGTAAGGACTGCTAATTGCTTACTCACCTCCTACTGACAGTGATGACAGGCTTAGTTAAGGGTTTTTATTAAGGCCCATTAAAGGGAAAACTGTGGCATGCCTCTGATTGCTTGGAAGGGAAAGACAGCACATGGGTGGGGATGAGGATGCGAATCAAGTAGAAAGAGGTAGAGGTGAATGTGGAAACAGATTCAGGATAGGGAGGGCTGCTGATAAGAGTGCAAGGAACATACAGACTCGGAAATGGTTTTGGATCAACAGATCTTGTTATTAATCTAAAATAAATTTCATCCATATTGATTAATTCATACCAGGTGCCATACTCAGCACTAATGTGCTTTATCACATTTATCCTAAGGTGGATTTCATAGCATCCTTTTATAAATGAAGAAAGTAAGGTCTGAAGAGGTGAAATAACTTACTTAAGTCCCCTACCTAGTTCATCTATCTCATATTCCTGGACGTTATATTCTGGTGGTCAGAAGAGGAAGGATAATGGACTTTACAGTGTCTGGAAGCTTCATTACAACCCACCAGTCCTTTGATTCATTCTTCAAATAACTTGCAGAATGCCTGCAATGAGCTGATCCCATACTCTGTGCTCAATGTAGATAACTTGTTAGAAAATTCCCTTGGAGAGATTGACTCACATCACAAAGTGAGGGTAAATATCCCAAATCCATGAAACAAATCATTAACAATATAGGAAGACAAGAACATGTCATCAGATAATCAGAAAGTTTAAGTCAAAGCCTGAAGTGAGAAAGCAGATAGTATATAAACCAGAGTGAAACAAAATGAAAGAAACCATTACCTCAAAACCAGCAGGAGAATCTCCACAGGACTCCCTCTTCCCACAGGAAGATAGTCACAAAAGAGAGCATAATGGATGTATAGTTGTACTTATATTCACTCTAAGAACAGGTTAAATGGATCTATAGTAATAGAAGAACTATGCTGGCTAGAAAGGGTGAATTTTCAGCAATGATGGGAATGCCTCATATCTTGTTTGGGAATGGTTGTTATGAATAGTATACAATAATCAAAACTCATCAAAAAAATTACCGAGCTGAACACTCAAAATTGCTATATTTTATTCTATGTAATTTATACTTTTATGTACATTTGGTTTTTATGGTAAGATATCAAGCTTCAAAAAAGTGAAGATTACAACTATAATGACACAGTAAGTGACTGCAGTGGTGGAATCAGAATTTATAACCAGGTCTGGCTAATCCCAGAGCTCATGGTATAGATACAGCACAATATTAGCAGACTATTTTGAGGAATTGACAGACTGGTTCTAAAGTTTCTATAGAAATTCAAGGAACTCAGAATAGTCATATAGAAAAAGTTGGAGGACTCATCTCTGCTGACTTTAAACCTATTACAAAGTTACACTGTGAGTATAGTATAAGCTCAGTATAGTAGAGTAGTGTAGTGTAGTATAGAGTAGTGTAGTGTAGTATGGTGAGGTGTAGTGTGGTATAGTACATTATAGTATAGTATAGTGTAGTGTGGTATAGTAGAATATAATGTAGTGAAATGTAGTGTAGTGTAGTATGATGTACTATAGCATAGTATAGTGTAGTGTGGTATAGTATAGCATAATATAATGTAGTATATCATACTATAGGATTGAAAAGGGGTAACCATATAAGTAAGCAGAGTAACATTGAGCAGCTAGAGAGATAAACACTTATATTAATAATCATTTTATTTTCAACAAAAGTACCAGAACTGGTCAATCTTTCAACAACTTTATTTCCAGCTAGGAAATATAGCTAGGACAACTGGATGTGTACATGCAAGTGAATGAAATTGGACCCCTACCTCACACTGCATGCAAAAGGAAAATAAATCACACATACCTGTAAAAGCTAAAATTGTAGAACATCGAAAGGAAACATATGAGTAAATCCTTGATATGTTAGAGTAGGCAATGGTTTCTTAGATATGACACTAAAAGCACAAGAAAAACATGTATAAATTAGACATCATTATAATTTAATATGTTGTGCTTGAAAGGTCATAGTCAAGGTAGCAAAAAGCCTTTCTTTTTCCTAATAAACCTGCATTTTTTAAATACAAAAAAAGTAACATAATTTTAACAAGGACTATAAGGATGGGAAAATATTAACTATAGATATGGAAATCAAAACCACAATAAGATACCACTTTACATCCACTACGACAACTAAATAGGGAATACAAGTGATAGCAAAGAGAAAGCTGAACCTTTTTATGCTATCAGTAAAATGGCAAAACAGTATAGCCACTCTGGCAAACAGTCTGGCAGTTTCTCCAAAAATAATTATCATTTGACCTCCAATTCTTTTCTTTCTTTCTTTCTTTTTTTTTCTTTTCTGAGACTAGTTCTCACTATGTTGCCCAGGATAGTCTTGAACCCATGGACTCAAGTGATTCCTAGCCTCAGCCTCCCAAGTAGCTGGGATTACAGGCACATGCCACCACACCCAGCTTGACCTCCCATTCTATGGTAACTCAAAAAGCTAGCATTTTGAGTTACCATATGACCTAGCATTTGCATTGGGAACTATGCAAAAAAACATGTACACAAAATATTCATAGCAGCATTATTCATAATAAAATAACCCATAATTTGAAGCAACCGAATGTCCATCAACTGATAAATGGGAAACCAGATACATATTCATACAAAGCAATATCATACAAACATAAGAAGGAATAAAATACTGTGACATACTACAACATGAAGGAGCCTTGGAAACATCATGCTAGTCAAATAAATCAGTCACAAAAACCACATATTCTATGATTCTATATGTCCTAAATAGATAAATCCTATTGGGACACATATATAAAGAAAATTAATTAGTTTTTGTCAGGAGTTGTGGGAAGGAGGGAGTGGGACTGTTTGCTAATGAATATGGGGCTTCTTTCTGGAGTTATAATAAAAATATTCTAAAATTAGATAGTGGTTGATGAGTTGTACAACTTTGTGAATATACTAAAAATCATTGAACTATACACTTGAAAGCAGTGACTCTTATAGTATATGAATTATATTCCAATAATGCTGTTATTTAAAAAATTTATCTCCTGGAGAGAAGGGGAGAGTGAGAATGGGATAGTGAGTATTGAGGACTTCAAGTGAGTAATGAGGTTTGAAATCGATGGCAGTAGGCGTGTAATGGGATTGCTGAGCAGTGATGAGGCCTGTTCTGAGATGCAATACCACAAAATTGTAATGGCAGCCATCTGCATGGTTGAAAGCGCTTCACACCTGTGCCTTCTAGTTTATAAGCCACAGGCTCAGAGGGCACACGGGTTAGTGTAGAACCCCCTCTGTGGGTACCCAACCCAGCAGCTTTACAAAGAACTGGGCGGTTACGTTCTTTCTACTCCTTCTTACCCACATCCCAAACACTCCAGCTTTCACACCCAACAAGAAGCAAATGAAAATCTTGGCTCGCTATTTCTCAAGTAGAATTTATGGAACAAAAACGTCTACTAAACCTGCTTGTCTAAGCATCAGGCAGGGAAAAGAATTTAAAAAAGAAAAGAAAGGCATTTTCCTTGTAATTAAATTTTAATAATTCACAACCTGTTAGACACTTTTCTCCCTCTGATGTGGAAAAATACATTTTCATTTTTCTCCTAAATCCCAAGTGTCTTTGTGATCAAGTTAAAATTTTGGCGGAGGGCTTTCACTTTATAAGAAGAACCAGAGGTTCAGGCCACACCCTTCTGTGTCACCAACAGATCCTCCACCAACTCAAAACCCTGAGTTGCTCCAAGAGGCTGGTTTTACCTCATGCCTTCATCCTCCTTCCCTAACAACCAGTTCCCCCAAGGCTTGTGTATTGCGAGATTTCTTTAAGTTTTCCCAAGTGACCCACCTAACTAACTGAGGCAGAGGGAGAATTCACTGACCAAGGTGACTGATCCTTAGAAGAGCAGGATGCAGGTGCCTTCACGAACAATAAAGTCAGGAACACGGATCTCAGCTACCTGCCATTCTCATTCAGTGAATGACCAGTCCCCACTCACAGCATACATATACCACTCCCTGGGTGATACTTTTTTTTTAATAAAATTTTTCCGTGAATCTGAATGCAGTCAGCAATGGCTCACATTGCCTCAGCTTCACACCACTTCTGATAGTTTTAATTAAGAAAATCACAACAAAGGTCTAATATTCTTAGCTCAGGTCTGATGCCCTGTATGGAAGTAGTCAGGTACATTGTGGTTGACAACACCCATAAAAATCACATTGCTGGAATTGCATTAGGAGGCATTTCCCCAAAGAAGGAAGGTGATGTGAGAAAGGAGTCTAGCCAGGTGTGGTGGCACATGCCTGTAATCCAAGTGCTGGGAGGCAAGAGGCCTGGGATTGCTTGAGTTGGCAGGTTCGAGACTACCCCGGGCAACATAGTGAGACATAGTCTCGAAAAAGCAGCCGGGTGCAGTGGCAGGCGCCTGTAATCTCAGCTACCTGGGAGGCTGAGGCTGGGATCACTTGAGTCTGCGGGATCGGGACTACCCTGGGCAACATGGTGAGACCTAGTCTCAAAAATAAAAAAGTAAGTAAGAGAAAAGGAGCCCAGGGTAAATAAAGTCACAGAGGATACATAACAGCAGCCAGAGTCCCACAGCCTGGTGAGAAGATCCTAGGGTCTGGAGCCAAAACTGCTAGGATTGAAAGTTACATCAACTATAAGCTATGAAATCTTGGGCTCAGTTTTTATGTCTATAAAACAGGCATAAAAATATTTTCTTTATGTGAGTAAGTATTTAAGGAAGCAAAGAAAAATTCAATCTCTTGAGGAGAAGAGCTGCAAAGTATGGTGGCTGGTTTTGAAATCTACCATTGTTGGAAATAGCTGGAAGGGGGAGCATCCTGTTGGTGGTTGGAAGACAGGGATGACGAGTGCAGGGAGTGGCATATTCTATAGGAGTTAGAGCTGATACAGGAATGGACAGTGATGATCAGGGACATCTGCAATAAATGACCTCTAGTTAAGAGCCAAAAAATGAATAGAAATTAACCAGGTGAAAGAAAGGAAGGACCTGAGTTCTAGACCCAAAAAAATAGAAAAAGTGAGGAAAACATGGTGCATTTAGTTGCTAAAAACAGCCCAATATGATTATAACATCAAATGCAAAGAGGAAGACAGCATGACAACTGCTGGAGCTCTTACATAACCAAGGACCCTGCCAGTGACCCTACCAATTCATGCTAATTATTAGGACTTCATCCAAAAGCAATGATGAGTCATAAATGGTTTTAAGCAGAAGAGGAACACCATCAAACATCCAGTTTTAACAAAGGAGATGCTATCACACACATATTGGAACACCTAAAATTAAAAACACAGACAATAGAAAGTGTTGACAAGGCTGAGGAGCAACTGGAACTCTCATGTAGTACTGGTAGAAAGGCAAAGTGGTACAGCCACTTGGAAAGCAGTTTGGCAATCTCTTATAAAATTGAATACACACCACATGACCTAGCAATCCTCCTCTTACATGTTTACCTAAGAGGAACAAAAGCTTAAGTTCACACAAAAACCTGTACATGAATGTTGGTAGCAGATTGTAATAACACACACTGAAACAACTTGAATGTCCTTCAACTGGTGAATGGTTAAACAAGGTATTTACACACTGGAATGCCAATCAGCTGTCAAAAGTAATGAACAGCAACTTGAATAGATGTCAGATGCAAATGTTAAATGCAAGAAGCCAGACTCAAAAATCTATGTACTACATAATTCCATTCATCACCACCTAGAAAAGACAAACCTAAAGAAACAAGAAATAGATCAGTGGTTGCCAGGGGTTAGAGATGGCAGCCTGATAGAATCTGGGGGACAATGGAGCTAGTCTGTTTATATGTAAATTTTGGCCATGGCTTCATCATTATTTGCATTTTGCAAATGCTCATAGACCTACGAGTCTATGAATATTGCTATATACGAATTGTTAAAAGCAAAATGTTCATGAATGCATGTTGGATAGGTCACTGAGCTGCAGAGAATGGACTAAACAGGACAGGACTATGGCTAGACTTAAGGAACTTCTGGGGACAGGATAGGTGGAAACAAGCTGATGGCAGTGACTGGAAATGGGGTTGGAGAGAAGTGGATCCATCTAAGAAATATTTAGAAGATGGCCTCAACAGAATTTGGTGAAGGAATGAGGAGAGTATGGATAAGAGCAACAGAAAACCAAGAAAACAAAGGATTTAAAGATGCTAAAGTACATCACTGAGTGTTTAGTAGTCTGATATCAGCAGAATGAGAAGTCATTTGGGAAGCTTGGGAAGGGTAAGCAGGTCAAACAGTAGATGTATTGGGATTGACTGAGTAGAATCATTGGCAAGATGGCAGCTGTCAGCAAAATAGACCATTTGAGCTTTCAGCTCTGAAACAAGATAAGAGAGGAATATGGGTGTTAGTTGTCAGTCTACGATGCCTTATAGGACACAGTGAAATTTTTGAGGTGGGGAAGCTTTCTGGTTCTTCTTTGTAATCCTCCCCTCCTGGATGTTCATTGCCTAGCTGAATGGCTTGCAACCTTAACTACGTTGCCTCAAGCGTTTTTTTTATCTCCCTGGGCCCAGCTGTACCCACACCAATTAACAACAGTACTCTATGGATAGATTCCAGGCAGCAATACTTTTTTAAAGCCCACAGGGTTATTCCAATGCTCAGTCAAGGTTGAGGATCTCCCATCTAGCTACTTGCTTATCACAGTGATTCTCAGTTCTAGTTGTACATTAAAGTCACCTGGGTAGCTTTTAAAATAGCCAAATGGTCTGACCCTAGAGACCATGTTAATTGGTCAGAGTGGGACCCATCGTATGTATGTTTTTTAAGAGTTCTCCTTGCAGTTTTAATGTGCAGCTGAGGTTGAGAATCTCCAGCCTAGCACATGGAAAGGATTTCAATAAATGCTTCCAGGGACTCTAATCAATATCTCCATCTCTGTATTCTCTTCTGAGCTGTCAAGCTGTTAACCCAGTAACCTGCTGTATGTGGTCTCCTTTTGGGTCCCAGATGCCTCAAATTCAATATGTCCAAGACCAAACTCAATCCCCCAGTGCCTCTTGCAGGTTAAGGATAAAACAAAATTCATGTTTGTGCAGAGGTTATAGGTAGTGAGGAAACACCGGCTAGACAAGATATCTAAGTCTTTTGTTGAAACAGAAATTCTGGAAGCTGGACTAAGGCTTGGGGAACTAATATCTCTGCCATCAGCAGAGAATAAAGGATAACTGATGAGAATTTGGGGTATGTGAAATGTTCACTACTCAATGCTGAAAGAACTGAAGAATGAAATCCAGTTGGGTTCACAGGGTATTTGTGCAGATAAGGAAGCAAGGGAATGGTGAAAAGGAAAGGACTTCCAGCCTCCTTACATCACAGGCATTGTGCAAGTGTTCAATAAATACTTCTTGAATGAAATGAATCAACTGGGGGGAAGTCTGGGAACACGTGGGTGCATAGGATGGCAGACTTTACATGAAAATGTTAGTAGCTCTAGTTCACCCTGGGAAATCTCCATTTTCATGTACCAAAAAATCTTCTGACTTTCTCCAGTCATGATGGCCTCCTCCTATTTCTAGGTCACTGCAACCTCAGGGTTTTTGTAATTGTTGTTCCCTCTGACTGGAGCACTCCCCAACCTCCACCCCAGATATTCACAAGGTTCATTACCTTCTTTTCGGGTCTTTCACTCAGATGTCTGCTTCATACTGCCCTGTCATATTGCCATACTGCCTGGCTTTATTCTTCTCCCTAGTGCTTATTATTAACTAAAATACTATACATCTTACTTAAAAAATCTTGTCTAATTGGTGTTTTCTCATTAGCTATAACCTCTGTGCAAACAGGAATTTTGTCTGTTTTGTTCCTGGGCGTATCCAGAGCCTAGAACAGTGCCTGGCACCTAGTGGATGAGTACTGAGTGGAATTGTTAAGATTACAGGCTCTTCCTTGCCTTCCCTGCAGATTATAATCCGGAAGGCCTGGGAAGGGTCCAGGAATGTAAACATGAGGTCATCCATGAAGAAACATTTCCTAGAGAAAAATTGTATTTTATCTATGGGTGACAAGATGATGGGAGAATCTTGGGGTAGACAATAAATTAATATATATGTGCATTTGTGTGTATTCAATCAATTAAAAAATGGGAAAAAAAGAGAAACTGTACTTTCTCTGGACACAACTCCCTGAACGTGCAGGTAGAGGGCAGGAGGCTAAGGACTGCTCAGGATCTCAGTCTTCTTTGCTCCATTCTTTCCCATGCTGAGACACCACTCACATCTGGTAGTTGGCAGAAGGAAGTGACTGTGTACAGGAGGCAGGGATGGGGGTGGATGGCTCTGTGGAGGATGCCTCACTGTGTGAGCCAAACTGAACTTCTGGGCAAAGTCCCAGATGGAAGAAGCGCAGTTCCTGCTGTGGCACAGGCCCTTCATGAGGCAAGAATCTGAGTTTGGCGGGCCTGAGCAGGTAACAAACAGTAGCACTCCTTTGGGCCAAAGAACTGCTTGGAAGGCCAGTCTGCAGGTCTGGTGAATATATAACAACCAACTGGGGGAAAATGTACACAAGAATTGAGCACACATTTTACTGATCTAAAGAATGTAGATCAGAAAGATAAATATTCATATGTGAAAGATGAAGAAATAAAGCAAAACAAATACAAACTCTTAGACTATCAGAACAAAATGGCGGCTAGCAGATGGGAAGGGGGATGGGTAAATCAGGCTAAAGGGGTCAGTTGTGGATTGAAAATGGAAACTGAATTTTGATGGTGAACAGAATATGGTATTTAAAGATGTCAACTTATGGTGTGCCTGACCCCTGCCTATGTGACTGACAAAAAAATTATAAAAAGGGAATATATATCACACTACTGGCAAATAATGAGAAAATATAAAATTTCCTCATTGTAAGTTACACATGGCCAATTAATTCCTTTTTATCTCTTGTGTAAAAGCACTTCAGGTGAAATATCTCCTTGCAAAAGATTTCTGCATCTGCAGTACAACATTGCTATCAGTGAACACAGGTCTGCAGCAGATCTCTAGAACTTGTTCCTCTTACAGAACTGAAGTGTCATACTTGTTCCCACAACTCCCCATCCCCTTTCCCTCTAGCCCCTGGAAACCACAGTTCAACTCTTGCTTTCCATGAGTGGAGCTATTTTAGATGCCTCATAGGAGTGGAATAATGTGGTGTTTGTCCCTCTGTAACTATGGTCTAAATCCCTTAGCATAACATCCTCCATGTTTGCCCATGTTGCATATGGCATAATTTCCTTATTTCTTATGGCCAAATGATCTTTGACTGTTTATGTATATCACTTTTTCTTGATCAGCTCATCCAGATGGCCATTTAGGTTGATGCCACCTCTTGGCTGTTGTTATTAGATCTGCAATGAACCCAGGAATAATACAATCACCCCAAGATTCTGATTTTAGTTCTTTGGGATAAATACCAGCACTGGAATTGCTGGATCAGCTGCTCATTCTATTTTTAATTATTTGAGGTACTACCATACTGTTTCCAATAGCAGCTGAACCATTTTACATTCCCACTGACAGTGCACAAAGCTTGTGATTTCTCCACGTCCTCACCAACACCTACTGTCTTTTGATTTTTTTTGAGAATAACCATCCTCGCAGGTGCGAGGCAATGTCTCATTGTGGTTTTGATTTGCATTTCTCGGAAGCTTATAATAATGGAAGATGACTTCAGACTTTGGTATCTGGAGAACAAGTGATAGCTCAGAATTTGAAAGGACGTCTGAAAATCAAAGATGAATGCAGTCAGTTTGACAAATAGTAGACAAGACAGAAATGGTGGGAATGAGAGAGGAAGAAGGAGGAAGGCACCTAGAAACAAAGAGGAATGGGCCTACCTGGTAAAAAAGAAAGGAAGCAACTTACCTACCCAACTTCACTTGACAAGCACGGGTAAGCAGCAGAAGGGAACAGAAGCAGAACCCCAGAAGAGGTGGCACTGGGTTCCACTACAGAATAACTGTGACCAAAAAAGAACATCAAAAGGGCACAGTCACCCTGGAATGGAGAATTGTTGGGGCGGAGCTATCTCCAGCTGGCACAAAGGGAAGGGGCCTCTGAAGCAAAATGCTTAGGTCCAGTGAATTCTAGAATAGGAAACAGGTGCTTAGGGCCTGCTGGGGACCCTGGTGAGGATGGAGATGTGATATTAGTTGAAGACTGGGACTTTGGGGAGAGCAAAGCCAAGAAACTTGAAGAAATAGTTATCTTTGTACTGTGGAGTCATCCTAGAAAAGGTGTGCGGTATATTGCAAGCCCCCCTCAGGTTGAACATAGACTGGGAGGTTATTTTCCCCATGACAATGGTCATTATGGATAATGTCCTCATTCTCCTTACAGGGCACAAATGTTCCTGTTGCCTCTTGTCTCCCTTGTCCCCTGCTCTACCTCCCACCCTCTATGGTGCAAAGCTGGTGACAGGCATGGGGTAAGGAAAGTGGGTTGAAATCAGACTTTTCACCTTCCACACAAAGGAGAGCACATAACCTTGAGGTGTTAGCTAACAACAGATGGGCACTGGACAGGGTAAAGAGGACTAGGAGGTGAGCAGTTGCTCTTCGACCTCCATCAGACTTGGGGTCTCTCTTTCTACCTGCATATGTGTTTGGTGTCCCTGTCTCAGAATAAAGGCACAGTGGATATTATAAAGGCTCCAAGAATCATCTTCATTTGCCCAAATTGAAAATGAACCTGCCTGGCCTGGCACGGTGGCACACACATGGGTTCTGAGAGACTGTGTGTGTGGACAGTTATGTATATCATGAACTCCAGTTCGTCTCCAGGAGGAGTCAGTGTTCGAACCAGAGCAGCAACTGTCATTATCAAAGGTGACATGTCCAACCTCTCAGTCTATGCTATATGAAATAGAAATCAGCAACTGCAGTTAGGGTTTACATTGAAATTAATTAAAATTCAATGTAATTTTAAAATGCAGTTTCTCGGTCTCATTAGCTACATTTCAAGATCGATAGCACTTGTATTCAATGTTCTCTACCAGTGTTTCTCCACCTTTTCTTCACTATTGCTTCCCCAAGGAGCCTTTTTCAACATGTTTTTACTAGTCGCCCTCCCCCATAAAATTTTAATAACACAGATTACTATATATCTGCCTATGTGCTGAAAGTGTATCTGTGCTTCAGGCATGAAAGCAGGGGGAGGAAAGATTTTTTTTTCTCCCTGTCAAATCAGGAACCAATTTTTACCCCCATACCTTGTAAACACCCCCCACTCCTACCCTAAGGTTCAGATTTTAAGGAGGCACTTACTCCCAGAGTCATGCAAATGAAGGGTCAGAATCTGAAAAGGAGAGCCTCCTTAAAGTTTGCACCCTACAGGCAAGTTCTGGTTTGGGTAATAACTCTTCCATCCTTACAGAATGTTCTATCAAAGCAGACTTTAAGAAAGGTGAAACCCAGAGAGACTTGGCACTGGAGAAAGTCCACCTGGAACCACTGTGTGTAGTAGCTTAGTCCAGGAACATGCCCAGGCCACAAAGGAGTTGTTCTCAACCCTGGTTGCCCATTAAAATCATCTGATAAACTTTACAAATTCTGATGCCTAGGCCCTCCCCCTGGCCAGCCACACCTGACCTCTAAGCTGAAGTTTGGTGTTTGAGCCTTTTCAAGCTTCTAAGTTATTCTTCTGTTCAACCTGGACCTGGAATCCCTGCTGTGAGGACCTAAGAGGAGAACCAAGCTCTAGCCAGTGCTATACCTGGGGAGATATCTGCTGGCTGCGTGTAAGTGGAAATGTAGAAAAGGAGCTCAAATGCTCCTGTGTGGAGAAGGGGTTGCCTTGACCAAGGGAGATTTGTAGTGTGAAAAGTGGGGCATGGTGCCTCACCCAGGGAATCTCAGGGCATGAGTCCTGCATGGTTTGGACCTGGTTCATTACACAAAGGCCTCTCTGGAGGTACTGAATTCACACTGAGCACTGCTGGGATCTTAATTAACCCAGGGAGGTTCCTGGGGCCAATGAAGAGAGTGACCTTGGGTTAATTTATTAACTTCCTTCTGACCTTATTCAGCATTTTGTTGGGCCAGTGCCAAAGAGATACTCTTACAGGCTCCTGTGAAATCCAGAGGTCATTTTTCATTGGTCCCAGATGAATAGTGGGACGAAATTGTAATGACTGAAGCCATGGATGGATTTTATCTCCTCTGACCAATGACCAAAACATCACCACTTAGTTGTTCACAGCCTAGTTGTCAAACTAACTACAGTTTAAAGGAGCTTTTAAACAAGCAAAATAAAGAGACTTTTAGTTCCAAGTGCCACCCATCATCATTCTTACCCAAGTCCACCTCCAACACACACACACACACACACACACATACACACACCCCTCAAGAGAATGTCTTTTATGTGCCTCCATCACCACTGAGTCAGGAAAAGCTTCATGTCTTCCCTAAGTAGAAGACAGAGGGAGATTCAGAACAGACTGTGGAGAAAGAGGGTTTCTTCAGGCTTCACCATAGGAGTAGGTGGTGTATTCTTGGCACTTGTGCCCATGTTGACCTCAGACAAAACAGTCTGTCATTCCAGTGATGAGTTTGTTCAGAAGGAGACACCAGAAAAGAGGGCAGGCTGGAGAATGTTGGTGGTGAGACCCATGCATGTGTACTTCCCAGAATTCAAGGCTATGAACCCTGCAATAATAATTTCTGGAGGAACTTCCCCTCTGTCCTGTGGAAAGGGGATGGACACCATTTCTCTTCAGAGCTGCAAGGCATATTGGGTTCTGTAGTTTGCAGACTAACACATAGATGAGCACTTTGTAGTCCCCTGTCATCATTAAATAGGTCTTTTGCTTATTAATATTCAGAGCCCTTTGCCTACCTCACTGGGGGTAACACTGGAGTCTGTGACCAAAGCTCTCATTGTAGTAATAAATGATTCCCCTGGTGGCTCCTCTGTACTTGGAGGGAAGGTAAGACTAATGGACAGGGCAGACAAGGATTTGAGTAAAGGGTCATTTCTCATCTTTCTCATCCTCCCCTCCCCAAATCCAGGACCAATAGGTATCAGTGGCTTTGTATGCTTCATACATTCAGGGGGCTGTTAAGAAAACCAAATTTGGATGTTGCCCCACCCCAGATTGCCCCAAATCTATTGCTCTTTGTGTGTTCCTTATTTAAAGAAAGGAAAACCTTATCCACTACATCAATTACATCTAAAACTTTGGGTCAGCCTAGACTCTTTCCTTTCTCTCAGACTTTAAAAGTACATTGCAGGTACAGGACAAGTTGGTGGCCGAGTGGCAATGGTGGCATCACCTCTTCTGCACACTCATAGCTAGATTACATCAACGACAAAGCCAATAATTCCTGAAGGGAAAACAGACCATTTTGGTATACCCTATGGTAACATCTAGAAGAGAGCAGTAGAACTGGCCAAGCAGGTAACCCACCCATGCAGGCAAGGTGAGGCCTATAACCCTGTAACTACCCAAGTGGAGCTGGCAAGACCCTCACACAATAACTCAGCAACCCCAGGACAGGACCCAGAAGCAGACCTGCCACAGACCTGCCACAGGGGTCCTCTCCAGACCTTGGAGCAGACTTGAGGTAGGCCCGGGAGGCAGATCACTGGTAGTGGACCCCCAGCAGACTTCTCTGAATACTGAAAAGCAGGGGGCTGGAGAGGATTCTGGAAGTGATACAGACACAGCAGGTCCAGGCAAGCAGTGGAGTAGACCCTGCCAAGGGGAGCAGATAGGATGGGCCCCAGCAGAGAAAACCAAAGTGTCTGGCTTTGGAGTGCCAGGTCATGACTCTTGGAGTATCGAATCAGAGGGACACTTCAGATAAGTCTCTCTGATAAGAGGAATATTGGCTGTTCCTGGGCCTACAGATGTCAGCAAGGTTGACACTGAGGAGATTCAGTCTGCATTGACCGGGACAGGAGTAAAGAGACAGACCTGTGGGTTGTGACCTGGAGTAGATGACACCATTGGCAAGGCAGTAGGCTCAGCCAGAGGCCCTGGGGAAACAGAGGCAGAGGTTTTTTGAAGACATGGTCTCTTGAAAGAGGGGCACCTTAGGAAGCAGCTGGATCCCCTGCAAAGGTAACAGCAGAGTAGGCTTTCTGATCTGCACGGCCCCTGGGATGCGCCTACCTGGTGAGGCTCACTGAGAGCACAGGAACTCCTGAGTTTCTCACCCCAACCCTCAGAGAGGAGGATTATCGGGGCTGCCACAAATACAAGCCAATCCCACTCCAGCTGATCCAAACTAACATCTGGATCTTTCTAAGTCTCTTCCCACCCTGCTGACTACAATACAGATCTGAGTACATATAGGATGCAGCAAAGGCTTAAATAAGTAAATAAATAATCAAGTACAATAGATATTCAAAATAATAATATAGGGATATCTCAAGTAGGAAAAGTACAGAAAAAAAGTATGTATATATAACACAGAATATGGGTGCTTGAGAGAGGATGGTATCACTAGGTGAGAATCTCAAGAGTCCAAATAAAAAACATGGAAGAGAATATCTCCCTATCAGATAAAGAGCTCAGAAGTGCTAGAATAAAGGGACTAAAGAGATAGAAGAAAACTCAGAAAAGCAAGTCAAAATAATACAAATCAG